>DWNE01005947.1:0-13505 GCA_018249875.1 Cecropterus toxeus | reverse complement strand
GAAAGCTTTTAGTAAACTTTCAAAGAATGCCTGAGAGTTTTCCGTCATAATGTTATTAATATATTATACTTAAGAAAATTAACAGAATCTTTAATTAACAGAATATTTTTATCTGAATTTTCAGTGAAATATCATAAATATGTTTAAAGCCTGTGTTCGTGTGTGTATTTACGTATATACAACATAAATTCAGGCAATATAATGTGTAAAAACACTAAAGCAGCATAAATATGCTTTGAATGTAATATAGTGTATTGTTGTTTTTAATGCATAGGAAACAGTAATTACCAATATCGAACTCAGTATAATAATTTTCATTATTTTAGGGTTTTCTCAGATTCCACTGTCTGTCCGTCTATTTGTCACCTGTATCCTGTGAACCGTGATAACTTAATAGTTTAAATTTTCACTTATGATGTATTTATATTGCCGCTAAAACAACAAACACTTCAATCAGAATAAAATAAATATTTTAGGAGGGCTTCAATGCAATAAACGTTTTTTTTTTGTCGTTTTTTATGGATAATGCTGCAGATCACTTCGTGCGCCAGTCCGACTCGAACTTGGCCGGCGTTATATTCATTACTCATTTACTAAAGTTAATAAAACATACAATAGGATTGCATCAGGAAATAGCAGAAGAGTTAATACAAAATTGATATTTTATAAATGGCATAATTACGAGTATGAACATAACATAAATGTAAATCACAGTTTGTTTTAAGTAATTTAGAAACTTAAAAAGTACTAAGCTAGCAATATTTATGACTAATACGTGTAGCAGTAAATGTGTTATTTTCAAAATATTTACCTACTAAGAATTATTAACACTGCAACTTCTAGCAATATCTAGCAACATCGATTAGGTTCAGAAGCAAGATTTGTTGGAAAATAATAAAATGTAACAAGTTGACTTATAGAGGGTGTATCGAGGTGGCTTATAGAGGGTGTTCAAAAGCAATCACATGCGGCGTCACGTGTAACATGTTAATGTGTGCCCTTATTGCTCGGTCCGATATTGGGTTTGATTATTGTCTCTGTACTGGACGAAATGTAAACGAAATGGGGAATATTGTTGGCTTAGTGAAGGAAATGTGTTGGTAAATTTATATTGGAAAAGGTGGCAAAATAAATTTTATAATAAAGTACAATATATACATATTTTACCAAGTTTATACGCATACTACTGAAAATAACATTAAATGAAAATAAAGGTTTCCCTCTTACAAGAAACCGGTGCATTGGGCATTTTTATGTTTATCTATTAAACTGTGACAGCTAGATACTTTCAAATTTCACAATGCTGTTTTTGCTGTTACGATTAAAATGCTAAAAATATAAATAAAAAAGTTGAAAATAGCGATACCGAACCCGGTGACCAATTATTACAATTGTAAGTGATGTCATCTTTTCGTAAATGCGGGTAAAACCGCGCGGTACAGCTAGTTATTAACATAAAGACGTAACTGTCACACAAAACACTAAAGCAATGTATTTCGTTGTATAATCCTTAGTTTTGCAGATTACTCCAGTGGCAATTGGAACAAAATATACGAGGCCATAAATTTGTGCCCTCCTTAAGTGTCAATAATCACCCAGTGCTCAATGACCCCATATTGGAACAAATACGAAACCTCGTTAAATCCCCTCGCACGGGATGCACGGTCACGTCTCTCTATGAAAATAAGCGAAACGCGCTAAAATGCTGCTATCTTCTTGTAAATGCTACTTACGAAGTCGCACTGAACTAAAAGAGTATGCTAAATTAAATTGAATGTATAAAAGTATTTTTTTTAGTTTATAGATTTTATTATGTGAGTTGTTTTTATTACAGAATAGTGAATAGAATACGCACGCAAAAAATACCCTCCATTATACATATAAGTGTTAATTACTTTGTATTATTTTTCTCAAAACTTGCTGAGGAAAAACCCTATTTATTTAGGTTCTAGACTATACAGGACAGAGTCCCACTACACATTTTAATTGCCAATATTCAATATTCAAATTAAAGCAAACTAACTACATACGTAAGTAATAATATTGTTGTTGTTCCTAACAGCGTTCCATCCAAATATCAAAAGCTAACGAAACAGGCAAATTTTACGTGGCGTGTTTTTTTTTCATGTTAACGGTTGCACATTTTAGCGCTCCTCACATTGAAAGCACGTGAGGCGACAAAGCGCAGGGGCGGATTACCCCTGACCCGGTGACTCAGAAGGTCTCAATCGGGACACCGTTACTGCATGCGTATGGCTGACGATAAGTCCGCACGATAATAAGTGTCCGACAATGTCACATTTACTTTGGGGTGTCCTTCCATTCCAATAAGGGAATTTGAGACAGGCGTAAGGCGTCAGTCGTTCATCCCCTATTACCAAGAACTCCTGCATCGTTTTTTTTATTTCTATATTCTCATTATTATAGCCAAACGTTCTTATAAGTTACTGTGAAATAAATGTTATGTTACACAATTAAATTATATGTATTTTATTTCTATACATATAAAATGAACCCATTGTCCAAATTTATTGTTCTTAGTCTTAGTAGCCTCTTCTTTCATAGTTCTCTAACTTCTATGACACTTTGCTAGTTTAGACTAGTTAGTATCCTTTTACATAACGTATAGACAGATACAGTTGAGTGCCTTTAACGGACGATTATCTACTTTAAACACTACAATTGACCTAAAAAGCTGAATCGCGAACGTCAGCAAAAGCACGCTAGTATCGAGTTACGTTTGAAAATGGCATCAAAGGGATAAAAAGTAGTGTCCTTTTATACTACGAGCCACTAAAACGTCACTAATATAAGCGCATTTATGTGTCCCGAATTTGCATGGTGAAGCTCGTGCTAAGTAAGTTGACGTAATCTCTTTCTAGAAAACGTAAACCTAAAAGTAAATCCAGGACGTCGACTTTAGTAAGTCCAAACAAGCTTCATTTTTAGCAAAATGTATTGCAAGATACTGAAGCTAGCTTTTATTGCCATGAAAAAAGAAAATCTGTAAAAAAAGCGATATTATGTATAATTATATATATATATATTGTCAGGGCTTACATAAAATACAATCCAGGCTTTCGAGTCATTGCGAGTAGCTCTTGACAAAACAAGACGATCATGACGTATAAAACTATGCCATACTTTATCCTATTCTCAAATGAATAACCAAATAAAACTTTCCGCGTAGTTACTGAGGGAAATATTACGAGCACGTTTATGAACATCAGACGGGCGATCTAATTCAAGTTGGAGAAAACTCGGGGATCATTTCCCTTGACGGCATTCTATTTTATTTTATGGACTTTTATAACTGAATCGTCCAACTTTTCTCCAGCTCTCGTCAAATTGTCACCACTTTTGGGTACGTTCTCAGCCCATTCCATTTTAAAATGGAAAGGTTACTCAAGTGGTCTGTTATTGCAAAAGTTGGGTAAATTACATTTTTTAATTACAATAATGGGTATTACATCATTCGTCAATGCCGCCAAAGTTTTCAATTATTGAATAATATTGACGACCCGCGTGGCGGAGCAGTTACCACACTGGTCTGACGCAGTGGGTTCCAGGATAAATCCCCGGCCAGACAGAAATTTGAAAGATGAGTTTATATTTCTGTTCTGGATCCGGGTGTTGGTGTATTCATCTTTGTGTGTCCATGGCATCCACGACACAGAAGAAAATACTTGTGTGGGGCTATGAGTGTAGAAGGTGTAGTGTAGAATACGTCATTGCTATGCAGAAATTTTTCGGCACTTTTGTAAAAATAGTTCTATTTACGTACTTGTTACATATTACTACTATCGTCCTCAAATAATGTATGTACAAACACCAGGTCCTATATATTTTGTCTCTTCATTCGAAAACCTTGCTAGCTACATAATTGTGGAATAATCGTGTATCTGTTTTATACTATTTTTTTTCAATTCTCTTTTCCTACCTAATTAATATAAACGTATTTTTTGTTGCTTTTTATTACTATCCATTTATTTCTAATCATATATAAGTATATACCTAAATAGTTACGACATTAAATGCCTCTCCAGCTTTATTGAACATGCAATCGCTTTCATTAGAGGAACTATTCAATCGTTAACAATCCCGTTCCTAGGAACTAGCCAATACGTCTCGATTTCTTGCATTTTTATTTCTGACTCCGATCCGTGGTCGAGTCTAAGCCTGATGAAATCAGCAGACGGGTTTGTTTGCTACAAAAAGGCAATGAGCTTTTATTGTTTGGACGGATTAAATTCATACAAAACGGTGGAGCTAGCAACTGAGTATTGTTTCATTAGACAAGGAAATAGCATTCTTCGGTCGGTGCGGCAATATTTCCACGGGTCCATTCAACGAGCTATCAGTCGAGGCGCAGACTGCTGTCTCACCGACTGCCACAATTCAATAACGAGTCGCAGCTGCTAGGTTTGTTAATTGATAGGAGACAGCGATTAACTTACTGCAACTTACTGTAGTCGTTATTAAAAAAATCTTATTTATTTTTAAACTGCTTTTGGGGAAGGAGGGTTATTAAAGAATATGTGCGAAACTATTATAGAAAAGAGTTATGTACTATTTATCATACAAACAATGAGGCAACTGTTATTTAAATAGAATTTACCACGATAAATATTCTATTTTTATTGAACGAGAGGGAAACCTTCAAAAGGTATCCGACGCTGTGGGAGCAACGCCGGGATGTGGGATTTTTACATCGCCTCTTGCGACGGGCAGGAGATACCGTAGCCCTATTCTGGTCGCGGAACTACAGGGACAACGATAAATATCCTATGTGTCAATCCAGATCATAAACTTTATGTGTTGCAACATTCAGCTAAATTGAACTAGTGTTTTTTTCCATAAAAGAGTAACAAACATACATACATGCTCACAAACATTCGCTTTTATAATATTCGTATGGCTAATATGATAGAACAGTGCATGTGCTGACCGGAACTGTCTAACTGCAGCTGCAAACTTCTACAAAGTCAGAGGAGATAATAGATCGGTATCGTTCGATATCTCTCCAATATTTGCGCCGCAATATTTGATCATGTCATCCTGATAAAGTTTGACGTGCGCTCCAACCACATTCGAACAGGGATGCGATAAGAACTTATTGGAAAAAATCGATTTATCGCACATATGTCCACAAAAGTATTTTGATTGATTATTTCCGTTTAAAACATAATTTACGGGTCGTAAATATACTACTCTACTTTCTAATGTACATATTACATTTACTTTTTCATACTTCAAATGTACTTAGATTTTAACTTGTACTTTAATTTAAATTTAAGTAGGGTCTTTGCCTTTGCCATTTTAATGAACTTTAAGTAACCAAGGACCAACCATTTATCGACGCCGCAATCCAAAGATTTTTATCACTCGGATGGTGCACTGCACCATAGTAAAAAGTAAGCACAGCTATAGACAAAATACATCAAATAGACAATTCGTATAATAATGAACTGACGCTAATACTGATCGGTTCATCAGATTATGAGCTGGATACGAGGAACTTAAGGATGGAACCTGCGAGGTGCTAAAAACCATAGCCAGTTTTCTTACGTATCTCTCGAAAGAAAAGTTTTATTTTTGCCAAGTAAAGTGATCGTTTTAAAGAAATCGAATGCACAATAGTAGATACCTATGCATATTTCTTTCACAATTCAATTCAATTCATAAAACTATTTCATTTTTCTGGGTATTTAAATATATGTATGTAGCTGTTTTGTAATAAAAAAATAATGCAGATGGAAACAGTAAAATTACACAACAGTCGAAAGGAATTATTATAAGAGTATACAATCAACAACTATGATACAATATGATGGTAAATCTATAGGATAGCAACCAAGTGGCATTTAACAATATACACAAACAATGAATTAATTACACAAGAACAAATAAAAATCACAAGTACAGAAACCTACAAAGAAAGGACGTTTTCCAGCAACTTTTTCAACAATTATTTATTTTTCGCATTCAAACATTTTGAATCGTTTTGTTTCTGCGTTTCGAAATAAAGAGAGCAATTCTGTAAAAAAACAAAAGAACTTTTCATTTTTTGTTTGGCTTTCGAATTTATTCGTTCCGCTTCGCTCGGTGGCTTGCATCCTGCAGGTCAAGTAGTCATAGACTATACAATGGCGAGCTATTGTTTCTCAGCTCCAATGCCTTTGACTAAGCTTTGGCTTACGTAATAACCGGTAAAGTCAACAACCCCAGCAATCACAAAATCCCGTTGATTTAGAATATTTCAAATTTGCAGATACTGTAACGGCATCACAGCCACACCTACTTTTGCTACGGCAACAATCTTGAAGACCTTCAAATTTAATCCTTTTTTATATATATAAATATCGTATGATGTAGCAAACAAGCAAGCAGCCCACTTGATGGTAAGTGGGTACTCCCGAGGACTGAGATGGTCGCCTCATATAATAGTGAGCCGGTAAGCACTTCTTTAAAAGACACAACCAGTCTTTGTGAAATCCAACTCCTTTTCTAAGACGTTATTACAGATTTACAAGAATACAAAACGTATCAAATATAATTATATATTGTATAAAAAAACCATCCTGAAAACCAATACCTGGTACGAAACCAAAAGCCATAAGTTAGATGACAAGCACTGAATGTTGTTGTTTCTTCATTGGCCAGTGATTCGATTTCTAGTAATCAGCGCTTCTGATTTAAAGAGTACTTACATTGAACGTTAATCTATTAGCTGTTTTGTTTCTTTTTAATAACATGAAGTAGCAAACGATTATGAAGTGCACCTAATGGTAAATGGTCACTACCGTATATGGAGTAAGATAGTCGTGTCATATAACACTGAGCTTGGACCGCAACACAAGAACCACTTCGCGCTAGACATAGACAATGGTACCTACTTGATGAATCATATATGTTAAATAGACACAAGGTACATGAAATTAGACACATACCTTGTGTCTAATTTCATGTCCATTTTGATTTGATTTGATGTCTTGATTTCAGGAAATTGTACTACTACTATAGACCGACTGGAATAGCACCACAGAGATGGTCCGTAGCGTCTTACTGTGTAAAATCAACGCTTATTGCGGTCACCAACACACATGCCTGGCGTGGCGACTATTGGCAAAAACTCCTAGGGAAAGCCTTTGTCCACCAATGATCCATACAAAGCTGAGGAACTTAACTATCTCTTATTTTCTATGCCAAAACTGTCCTACCCCAGGCCTGCGGGCCTTACCGTGGCCCGCCAAAAGTTGTCCACTAGTAGGCGCCAATAGCATGAGTGGCTGATTCTGGCGCTTGATAAATTGTTAGCATCAGAACGAAAAATGATCAGTGGCTGTGTCATTGTCAATATTCATAATTATTGTTTTTGATAAGTTTATAGAATATTCTTTATGCCATCATTACATTAAAGATATTGACATGTGGCTCACAGCAACCTTAGATGCACAATTTGTGCCCACTTCCATTAACGCTTAGACTGCCGTGTTCTATACCATCTCAAATACAACTTTCTGGTACATCATTCTGCTGAAGTACCGCTCATAACTTGAGCCAGTGAGGCTCAGCATCTCCCGACTCAATTATTTCCTTTGTGTGGCACTGTGAGACCTATAGCTTTAGAACTTCATTGATTAAAACCGAGTGTAAATGCCTCTGGTCGACGCCTCTGTTGACTCCTTTGTCGCACTTCAAACTTTTTCTTTGCACTATCCAATACTGAACAATGTATATTGCGACAAATGTATTACTGAAGGAACGTCTTTGTGTCTGAAATTGATTCTACTTAAGCCTTTTGTGATATAAATTAGGTATGATGTACAATCTTACTTCGCGAAGAATACCTTGTTTGTTTCTTTTTAACTATTATGGTTCTTGTTATTTTTTGTCGTACATGAATCGTTTTGTATTTTAATGAAAACGATCAATTTACAAATGCAAATCTGTGGAAATAGAAAACACATTGCATACTATTATACAATTCAATTGCTTTAAAATTACAGTGAAACCTATACATAATTTAAACAATTCTGATGACCCTATAATTTTAAACATTAAACATTGGCCCGAGATGAAGCGATAATCCTCATAACTATTAAGGACTGTGCATTTATCATTCGCACCAAGCGATTGTTGCAGTCAATAGGGAGTTTAAATTTTTAACAGCCCGAATAAGAGCATGCATTATTCACTATGTCTCCCCTGCAAGTAACGCAATTCAATGGGATGTGTTAGTTTTTTGTAAAGCACCCTGCGGAGACCCAGGCCGTTGATAACTTCATTGCAAACGCCCCAGCATCAGTTGGAATGACGTTCTGCGAAATGCAACAAGTCAATCTAATATCTATACTAACTAGCCATGCCCCGCGGTGCTACCCGCGGTTTATTATGTATTAAGAGTAAAAATTATAACTATTCATATTTTTACTTAAACTGTTGTGTACAAAGGTCTTCATACATTATCAGCGGATTCATTTACATCGATTTTCCCATGGGAACATAATATTTTTCCGCAGTAAAACGTAGCCTATGTGTTAATTCAGGGTGTCAGCTAACTTCATGCCAAATTTTATTAAAATCGCTCTTGCCGTTTAGACGTGAAGAAGTAACAAACATACACACTCACAAACTTTGAACTCGAATTGAGAACTATCTATCTTCTATTCCAAAGTCGGTTAAAAATGAAGTGGTGCGTCACGCAAGAAACACTGGTTCGATTTACATATAATTTTCCATAGATGTATCTTATTTACCTAGTTAACTTAAAGCTACTTTAATATGGTTTAAGATCTTTATTTCTTATAAAGAATTTACAATTCACTTACTGAGAAAACATTTTGATTATGTAGTGCGTTCAGAAAACAAGCAATGTTTACTAGATAACAATAAGTTAAATTTTTTAAACCTACGATTCTACGATTGAATACTTAAATACTACTATACTTAAAATAAATGTATGTATTATGTATCTTATCAACAAAGTTTAAAGAACAAAAAGTAATATAGTTCTTCTAGAAGCCTTTTTTATAACTTGTATTTTCAGTGTGACGGCACGATCACTATATCGGTCTGACACGCCATGTTTTCCAAATTAACTTAAGTTTGAACCCTGACTGTTATTTAAATAATAGTTATTATTTCTGTATAGAGATTTCTGCTCTCAATCAGAGTGTTTGTTTGTTCATCTTAGTATGTATGTCCATGGTACCCACGACACAGGAGTGATCTTAGTGTGGGAGTACAGGTGTAATAAAAAATCACAATTTATTTATTTAAATCTTTAATGTATGGGGACATATATATCTACTATGATTTATTAAATAAAAAGAAAATAGATAATACAATAAAAATAATTACATATTGTGTTTTCTTTTATATTTGGTTCCGTATTGCACATTGCTGACCCTGCACATATGCAGGTCAGATGCAGTTAGCTCCCCGGGGTCTAATTTTCGTAACCCAGCCTGCGGGGACTTCACGCTATCGTTTCTACCAAGAGCAGCTACTGTTAGTATGACAAGCATCAATTCGGTGTGTCTTGTACTTGTTTAATATTGAACAGTAGCATAAAGTTACTATGAAATGAAGTTAAGTCAAATTATTAATCTTGGATCTATCGATCTTTTTTATATACCGAATTGTGGTAAATCTTAAAATTGATTAACATTTAAAATACACATATTATCCCGAAAACAGAAAGTCGCACCACAACATCCTTAAGATTTTTATAAAATGCCTATTTAAATAATATTTTTGGTGAAATAATATTTAGATTAAAGAAGAGTTAAATAACTCCAGTTATCAGGTGGTAGAACCAATGTAGTTCGACCGGGGAAGTACCATCGCCACACCTATATCTAGCGTGAAGCAGTTCTTGCGTTTCGGTGGAAGGGTGTGGTTGTCAGCTCACTTTTATATGAGGCTACCATCTTAGTCCTCGGGAGTAGCAACGCATCTGTGGTCGACTTCCTTACAAGTGCTTACAAATGTCCATGGGCGGCCGTAACCACTTACCATCAGGTGGGCTGATTGCTCGTTTGCTACTTCATATTTATAAAAAAAATAAAACTCCCGATAATTGCGATATTCAGCTACCACAAGTTGCAGTTAGCTACACGTTAAATTAATATCAAGTACCGGAGCATACAAGCGCCAGAGCCGAGCTGCGGAGTGAATATCGAGTTCCAAATAGGTAAGGTACCTTCAGTGAAAGTGATCATATCAAAACAAAGAAACCTTGTGAGAGTTGAACACCTCGCATAATATCTCATTAAAGTACATGTCTGACTTCCGAAGTGGAACGAGCTATTACAAACGAGCGTATTCACCAAATAGTTACTTAAGGTTATATTGTACCATGTCATTTTTTGACCAGTAAAAGTATGTGCACACATGGTCTGTTAGGGAAAGTTGTCTTTATAAGTGAAAGTTTATTTAAATGACGTGTAATAGAATTTGTTTGACGCTTATTCTCCATGACAAAACGTCATGTAAAATGGCGGTAAATTATTATTGACACTCAATTTCTTAGAGTTAAGTTTCTTAGAGTATTTAAGTATTTCTTAGAGTTAATAATTAATCGTAATTACTAAACAAACAATAACAACAACACTACTGGTGGAGTCCAATTTTCCATCTTCAGCTAGCGTAAGCGACAGAGTTGTCATCATCATGGGATGCTACTGCGCTGCCACTCTTTTTGGCCGCCACGTTCCTGGTGGTGGCCAAAAAGAGATTATATAGTGGTGGGTCTAGTACAGCATTAACCTGACCTTTTCCACGCTTAGGTAATCTGCCTGATCTGATAGGGTTCTATACCCTAGTTTTTCCGTCCAAGATTGACAAGGATTTAGGCAAAGGCAGATTTAGTGGTAATGATAACATTTTAACATCATAGCACTCTCTACTACTATAAAAACAAATAAATATTGTTAACAAATAAATATAAAAATATTGTTTCATAATAAATATTTAAAACTATAAATATTTATTATGAAACAATATTTAAGCAGCTAATCCAATTTATTTTGATACTTGTTAAATAGTTATATAATATCGTACGCATATTACTCGTTGTTACTCAAACGACTGCATTAGTTCTGCCCCTCTAACCGTCGGTACACTAGCGTTAATCTTTAGACGCTGTCAGTGAATTGGACAATATCCCGAGGCGGTTCGATTCCGTGCAACACCCTACCCACCCTTTAAACGGTAATGTTTCGTTTCGTCACTGAATTTAGAATTTAATTAAGTACATTAACACGTATACTTAAGTATATTTTATATATATTTAGTATTATTGTATTTTTGATTAATATAATAGAAGATAATATTTTTATACTAAATTGGAAAGTGTTTTATAAGTGCATGAAATGGTTAGTTTATTTCTACTAACATTGGGCGTGTCAGATACTTATTTTTTTCTGATATTACGATGCCACAGTAAATAACAGTGTAAAGCAACTTAAGAAAAAACTGAAATGTGAAACTGAATCCATATCTGAAATCCTTTCTGACCTTCTAAGTTAAATTAACTAAATTAATTTTATATATTTAGTGTGCATTATTTCTTTGTCATTAAATTACATAAAAAAATTAAAATATAAGTATGTATATAAGTAAGATGGAAAAAATTTGCAACGAAACGGAACTAACCCGTACAAACATATTTCAAGAGCAGGATTATACTGTCTATAGTGCGCGCGAATGCGTAATGTTTGTTCCTGACAGCTGATCGCTTTAATCTACGAGCTTTAAATTTAAGGTCCTTTTATGAGCCCCAAAAATCTTTTTAATCTCACCCCAAACGTTTCAGGCCAACCTCTGCTAAGAACGTTTTGTATTTTGTAATTTATGTGCGTTAAGCTTCATTGCATGATTTAGTTTGTTGCAGTACACTTTTATAAGATTTTTTATCAGATTGAAGTAGCAAACGAGCATGAAGTCCACCTACACGTACAATAGTAAGTCATTACAGCCGCCCATGGACATCTGTAGCAAATTCAGTCAGAACATTCAATCAGAATATGGTACTATCTGTAGTCGATTACAGATGCGTTGCTACTCCCGAGGATGATAGTCGCCTCATATATAAGTGAGCTGACAACAATACCCTTCCACCGAAACACAATCCGATCCAGTTCCACTCAGATGGTAGTGTAAGAAAACATAGTGTATCTGAGAATTTTTGAAGTGTCTCCGTATGCAAAATGAAAATATTTCTTTCACTTCACGCTAGAAATAGGAGTGGCGGTAACACCTCTCCGGTCGAACTGCACTGGTTCTACCACGTGTTAAATATATGTTATCTTGACTACAAAATTAACATGGAAGTTAAACAATGTATATTTTTTTGCGTTGTAACACGTGGGCTATAACAACATCCCCGACCCCCTCAAGTTGGAATACACCTTATTATCGGAGGTTTCATTAGCCCATATTGCCCTCGTTGTCGACCAATTAATATCTTACTGTTGAGCACGGGTCTTCTCTCAGATTGAGAGAGTTTCATTTCAACTGCGCTGGCTAAGAGCGAATTAGTAGTCTTAACACTTTGAGACTTTTTTAAAGAACTCTGAGGTGTGTAGGTTTCCTACTATCGGAAACGAAAATATATAAGGTAGATCCATAAATTCAATAAAATTTCATGTAAATCAAACTAGTGGTTCTTGCGTGATTGAGTGACAAACAGACACACACTATCTCATTTTTATATACATATTAGTATATATTGACACAAACTTTTCAAACAGCTCTTAAAAAGGCAATTAAAATTGAATACAAATAAAGACGTTATTTCTTTTCGAACTAAAGTTATATTAATGAATACAGCACACCATTCAAGTGTCTTAATATAAAAGCAATTACTCGCTGGACTTACTCAATACGCCACAAAAACACCAGCATTCCATGCAGACAAATAAGCGTATCCAGCTTGTTTGCTCGCTCAATTTTATTTAACACCATTGTAATTTATTGGACGTGGTGTCGAATATAATCCCCACACTTTCAACTCAATTAAGACCACCCAGTAATTGCTTAACTGCGTGTAATTGGTGTTCAACACTTACTGACACGTCACAACATATTTTCAACGCCGATTTATTTAATTGACGGCAGTGCACGAGCCAAGTTTTGTTGAATTCGTCACAAGCGGACCAAATTTGTATTGTGCTCGTATTAAGGTTTTTATAATATAATTAAATAAATATAAGTTATTTGAAAGTCTCATAATCAGTTTTGGTATTTACTTTAAGGCTTGCTTATTTTCTCTTTCTACAAAGAACAGAGCCCTGATGTATGCGTCATGCAATCTTCATGCATGTAAAAGTATATTTAAAAACAGTAATTACTTAGTTAAACAACAAATATGCTATAATTTTAGTTTTTAGTAATAAAATTGACGTCCCGCGTGGCCGAGCGGTTACCATACCGATCTAACGCGCAGTAGGTCCCGGGTTCGATCCCCGGCCAGACAGGCATCTGAATGATGAGTTTAG
>DWNE01005946.1:0-13507 GCA_018249875.1 Cecropterus toxeus | reverse complement strand
CTGGCAGTGAACACGATTCCGCGCTTCCGGCTGCAGCAACAAATTCAAATCATTGGCAACTAATTAGCAACAAATTAGCAACAAATTACTAGATAGGTTTCATTTGATTCTGCTAACCTTTCACTGCCAGTGTGATGGGGCTCAAGATTTAGGGTTAAAAACTATTACGCGAGCGTAGACAGATAGGTAAAACGCTTAGTTAAATACGCCATTTGCAAAGACTAGTTTTCACTTAGAGGTAATAATTCTTCCATGATTATAGAAAACAGGATTTTATTATTAAGCTAACTAATCTAAACGCTTTCTACTCTCATAGCCTCACATTAGGATTTTCTCGTGTATCGTGTACAATGGACACACGAAGACGAATACACAAACCATCCAGACCCAGAACATAATCTAAACTCATCATTCAGATATCTGTCTGGCCGGGGATCGAACCCGGAACCCACTGTCAGACCGCTATGGTGACAGCTCCGCCAAGCGGGTCGTCGTATAAACTAAGCCCAACAAGCTTTTTTTTATAATATAAAAGTAACAAACGAGCATGCGTTCCACGGGATGGTAAGTGGCTACTGCGGCCCATGGACATCTGTAATCAATCCCAGACAAGATCAAACTTACCTGCAGTTGGTCATAGCTGCATTGCTACTCCTGACGACTAAGTATGTCTCCATACCACACTCTTCAGACCAGAACGCCGCAATGTATACCTAACACTTCTGTTAGTAGGCAAAAATATAATAAAGTGTAGGTATGTGTAAAAAGTTATTGTGTCAGGTTCGCTAAATGTAGAGGCACTATATTCAGTGTAAAGGCTTAATTAAAACTACATTTTTATAATATAGAATATCTCCGTAATATAGAAATAAGCCAATAATGTCAATCAACATGACAAGAATGCTACATTTAAGTGTGGTTGCCTTATATTTCCTTTCAAACCAGAATATAGCGATGCAAACTCTGATGCTAATATAAGTACAAGCAATATACCAAATCAGTCCATTGCAACATACTTCAAGTACATATACGTACGATCTGTTTTATTACAGAGAACCTTGTACGGGATGAAATTCTGATTAAAATAATAATATGTAACAATCAATTATGTAGCCTGTGTAGGCTTGAGCAAGGATCTACGTGATCGAACCCATTAACTCGGTCAGCCAATTATCCCCCGTGTTTTATGTCGGGCGGCCATACGTTCCCGCTCGCCCGTAAGAAGCGCAATATGTTAACATATTTTTTAATTTCTCCGGCGGACAGCTAAAGAGGCAATCGCGAGTGCATGTGCAGGAGTGAGATTTATAATAAGAAAACGCTCCTACCGCGCATGCACCATAAGGATCTATAAATCTTTTAAGTACTGCATCGGCCAATCCCTGTTGAGAAACGATAAATCATCCCCGTGGACGGTAAAGTCGGATCGAACACGCGCGCGGTCTCGCTCGCACCCGCGCCTTCTCGCCCTCGCCGTATCATTTATCATTTCTTTCTCTCGTTCATACTCAATGATAAATTCAATTCTCTTTTGGAATATGATTGTTCCTCGTTTTGTTATTGTGATGTTTTATTGTGGGTACCGTCACGGAGTTAGGTTTTTTGATCGGAATCCGATCGAAATGATCGCGAGAATTGGATTTCCATTTTAGATTTCGTGCCTCGAGTGATCAATCTTTTGAGCTTTCGATGGACGTTGTAGAGTATTGTTTTTTATCCTGAATTAAAAGATAAAAAACGAACTTATTGGATTATATTTAATGTTGGAGCATTGATATAGTGTCAGCTATTTTAATTCAAGGGATAAATAAATATAACGGCTTATTAGTTCGAAATATTTTTTCTTTATTTCTTAGCTATTTACAGGGCTGTAGAAAAGGCATTCAACAAATTCTTCTTAGAGTAACTTAAAATACTTTGATCTCATTCAGTCATTTTGTAATTAGGTACTTACATTTCTTTCTCTTTATGTATAACATCCGTCCGTGAAAAAATATTTGTTATTTATAATACATATAGGTTTAGGGTTGAATAGTTTCAGCATCCATAGCACAATAATTAGCGACACAAATAAGTAATTTACAATATATCAATTCCTTAGTTCTATTATCACTGGGTATTTCTTACGTCTATTTTTACATAAAAATCGCTTAACTTAATTAAAATAACAAATTTACAATAATTTTACAACTTATAAATCGTAGTTTAATTGGACTTCGGTGCTTTGGCCATACTGATCATAATCTTAACGTTAGACCTAAGTGCTCACTGTACTTCATAGGAAATATATACTTATATCTGTCAAAAATAATTCATAAAATTGTTAGGACATTTGTGTTTTATAGAAAGCGTTTAAAATGCGTGTTTTTGCACACTCGTACAAGATATACTTATAGACTACTGAAAGGCTGCCATAAATCACTGTTTACAAATTTCCTCTGCACAATACACGTTAAAACATTACAATAGAAAAACAGTGTTCGATGTCCTCAAACAAGACACTTGGGACGCTTTAACAGTTTACAGAAAATATACAACACGCTATAAACCCTTTATTTCGGGGTCCACATTTATAACCCTGTTATTTTTATGTAAACAACAGTTCCATCTATCCCCGGACCTTGTTACTGCATTCAAGCAATACTTACCATCAGAAGATTTTAATCAGTATAAAATAATCGGACGGCAATTGTGTTGCATTTACTTAAAGACTATTTTCATAGTGACCCGGCCACGACATCGTCTTTGTGAATAATGGTGTTAGCAAATGAACGTGTCTTCCACACGATGTTATATGCTTATTTCAACTTTTCACCATCTGCTATCGACTCCAAATAAAACAAGAGTTCTTTGTGAAGTCGATCACAGATGTGGCCTTTCAGTTATTCATAGTAATTCAGTACTAAACGGTTGAAAAAGGTTGAAAATCAAGTTTTTCAACCTTGAAGACTTTGAATGGTCATCGAAACATCGTAGCCGAGTGACAAGTTGCACAACTCTTGCATTTTTAGTGTGAAAATAGTTTTACAAAACTAAGTTTGGAAGTCAGACTAACATGAACTAACCTGTTAATAAGCGTAATGCACTCTTACAAGCGAAATCGGATAGCGCTTTAGCGAACTTTTCATTCCACGTTGCACGAATTTGTTACCTATCTAAGCAATACTACCTACTTGATCAGTGATTTCAAGCTAGGCGGAGTTAATGAAGATAACTAGTAAATTCTGGACATTTTGTCGTACTTCATATCTCATTGAGCGTCGAATGAAGAGTTCCCTAAGCGCGATGCGGTCAGTATGCGGCGGCTGCACCTGAGTGGTGCATTAGATGGTGGTGATGGTAGGTCTCTTGCGTCGGACACCACCAGTCGGGTACTCCGTGTGGAACGGTCGGCGCTGGTTGCGTCTGGTGGAACTGCGTCCAGTGGCCTCCGAAACCTATCTTGTTCTCCATCATCCCATTACCTCCGATGTTGGTTAGATGGGTTGGTTGGTTATGATGAGGCGGGGGCGGTGGTGGTGGTCTTTCGTATGATTTTTGGTCGTGGGGGTTGAGGTACTTATCGTTGAGGCTCTCCAGCTTGTCCGTTATCGTGGGATGGTGTTGGTGGTGAGGTGGGACGGGTACCGGGGGCGGTGGAGGGAGGGGAGCGGGAGGGCTGGCCGCGCCAGCCGTGACGCTGACGCTGCCCGCGGAGGAGGAGTCGTCTCCATCGCTATCGTACCGCGGCGACGCGTCTCCGGCGGCGCCATGCACCTTCATGTGCTTCCGAAGCGAGGACGGGTGGGTGTAAGACTTGTCGCAGCCGTGCACTCGGCAGTTGTAAGGCTTGTCCGAAGTGTGCACGTGCGAGTGTTTCTTCCTATCCGACGAATTCGCGAAACGACGATCGCACCCCGCATATTCGCACTTAAACGGTTTCTCACCTGGAAACAAAAATAAAAAAAAGGTTAACACAAATGATACGGTTTACCCAAAACAATATGAAAAGTAAACAACAATGCAAAACATTAAAATATGGCTGGTAGAGAATAAAGGAAAACGTGTTGAAACAGTTTATCTCATTGTATTAACATAACTGTCGTCTTAAAAGTGTTATGTATATCCAAAGCTTAATATTCAGACAAAGACGTAACTGTTAGGAACTTTAATCCCACACCCTGCGTCCATAATCCCGGACGATCCCGGTATCTCGTTTCAAAACACCGTACAGCTCTTTCTCCCGTACTATCTAAAAATAAAAATATCGATGCCCGCGAATGCGAATGTCCAATCACGCCATAAATAACCAGATTTGCTCGTTGTTTATAGTTTACGAGTATAAATAAATATTCGTAACAATTGCACGGGATACTTAACACGGCCATAAATCATCTTTATAAGACGACTTTGTCACAGTGTCGTAACAAAGCCCAGTCTGCTGCAATGAATAAGGTATTTTGAACTTTATTTTTAGAGCCAGAGACATGTATAAATTTGTCTTTGAAAGTAGATCTGATGATTCTGTTCGAAGGTAGGCCTAATATCGGATTTGATGACGTGCTTATGAAAATTGTCATTTTTTCTATGTTTGCTTTGTTGTATATATTCCACTGTAAACCACTGCACTTAAATTTGAGGTATCAGGTAAGTCATTAATTTTTGAAGTTTTTTTTATTATTCCTGTTATAATGGTATTTTTTTTGCATATATGTATGTATATTGTATTTTTATGCGCTTATATCCCGTCGAAATTGCCATTATATTTTCCAAATAACGTAATCTAAATCTAACCTTACTATATTTACAACGACAATATCTAAATTGAATAATCTATCTATTAAGTTGGTATTTAAGTACTTTTGGTATTACTATTACATTGAACCGTGCATTAAATGATACGTGAATGATCTTATTCGTTCATACTAATTTCTATTCGTTACGCTCTACGTGTTTCGCTTTATTTTGCCTAAATGTAGACTATGTCTTCTCATGCAGTAATAAGAGATTTCAAATCCACACAGCAAAGGCATTAAACACCGACGAATTTTATTCAAATGATTGTTACCGAAAACGTACGATCCGTAATAAATATTCTATTCTGACGCCGAATTTTATTTTTTTCTCAAATATCGAACGACCAAACCGTATTGTGATATTCCTTACGAGTTCACCGAATCGTGTGTGATGAGAATAACATTCAATAAAATACATTATAAGTAGGCTTCGCATCGCCTCTGTGACCGCTATTCAACAATATGCCTACTTTTCTTTGTCGTGTTTACAAATAAACCTCTTCAGTTGTAATCCCTTATTGTATTTGAAACTTGAACGCAGAGTACGCACAGATGCTAATCTCAAGTGTCTGTTAACACACCAATAATGGCTTTTTACGATATTCTTACCGCAATTTTTGTTACCGTGTCCAAATTGTGAATGAACGGATCACGCTTTCGTCGGCGTATTGAATTGTGATACTTCCTTTATGTTTTGTCACACACCACAAATTCTGCACCTACTTTGTAATCTGACATTTATGCGCAGTGAATAAATTTTCTCTAAATCTCGGTAACATTTTTGATAAGGTAGGTAGTGGATTAATCCGCATGAAGGACAGTGAACTCATGAGGAATATCCCAAACTCGCGACTATGTATTGGTAAGAAAAGTTTAGCTCGAAAACCTATTGTATACAAAAGTAAAATCGAAGTACTACCTAGAAATATGATAGAACTGTATAGGTCAAGAAAGGGCCTCCAAAATGTAATAAAAACATAAAGACTTGAACCTGCATATAAAAACAAAATCGAAATGTTACTTAGAAATATGATAGAACTCTATAGGTCCAGAAAGGATCTCCAAAATGTAATTAAAATATAATAAGCACTAACAACAAAATTCTAAATTTAAAACTTGAGTTATCAATGCTCGTTTGTATCCAAAATTAAATGTCTCCGCGAAGGTGAGTTAAAAAGTACAAAAAAGGGAATCAGGTGGTTTGATTTCGGTCAGAACAATAAACGGTGCCGGAGTCGGGTACTAATGAGGCTAATACGAGATAAAAGAGTCGAAAACATGTGTCACCCGTCTAATTACTAATCGGGCGTCTCATCTGGTACAAAAAAGGATCGACGACAAATTCTATTAGAGTGTGATGGGCCATCTTGCACGCGCCGGCACGGTGGCCGTGCCCTGACTGATGTGTTTGGTGTTAGGTTCTCGTAAAGATAATAAATCGTCAAGTGTAGCGTGAAGTTTATTTTTGAGTACGTATGTTTGTGTATACATGTCAATTTGGGATAGAAGAATTGGGAAGAATAAAGTGTGAATTTTAGCTAGAATTTCAAAAAATTTTGATGTCATATTTTTAATATGAAGAAGATCTAGAGTTATTTTGATTATTGCATATGGCATGTGTACCTAGTGTACCTACGTATATTTCTTAATTTTCATTAGATAAGTATTTATGTATAAAACATAAGTACCTACCTTCAAAACATATTAATTGATTTAAATATTTATTTACAATTAATCATATCACTACAGATTAAATTACATATATATTTTTTATTTTTACACAATAATACCAATCCATAAATGTTCATATTTATGGATTGGTATTATTGTGTTCAGTACAATTTTAATAGGTACAAAATATTTTAGACGTACCAAAGATTTAAAAGCTCTGACTCATTGCCGTACCTAAGTCCCATACCTTAGTTTTTGGGAACCGCGGTACAAGTAGGTATATATTTAATGATAAAATAAAACAGCACAAACAACATGAGTTGGGAATGCACGTCGTGAATTCGTTGCATGCCACGCCGAGACGCGGACTAGGGTCAGATGTTTATCTTAAACGCCTGTATCACCCACAGGAGACACTTTTTTGTAACGTTATTATCGATGTGGAACTTTGGCTCGAGTTTATTTTCCGTTGATAATAACAAAAAATATAAGGGTACGCAGGTTATTAAAACGATGATTTGGAGATTGGGACGCGATCGTGTAATGGCATTTAGCATTATCGTTCGTCCAATTGTGAAGATTGTTTATATGATTTCAAAGTAGTGAAGGGGCGCGGTGATTTAATTTCAATTTGTTTCTGCCGCCTACTAACCTGTAATCACCTTTTAATGTAAGTGGAATAAAAGAATAATTTGGTTGTTAGCTAGTGCATTTGGAATACCTCTTGCAAGTGTGGCTCCCTTGCCGCACTCTTAATACTGGTGTGATAAGGGTTCTATCTATTTCTATAGGTGTTACGGTAGTTCCCCGAGAATCAAACACAAAATATTTTACCTCTTTGGTTACCATTTTTTTAATATGTTTTTTTTTATTTACGTATTTATTATAGTAATGCCGAACATGTGTAAATTCAAAGCGGAAATTATCTACTAATATTAGTAATATTCTAGTTCGTACAATGGAGTATCGAAGGACTTATCCCTACAGTCTAATAGTCAACGCTCTTTTAAAATACGTAATTAATTTACTATTATTCCATCGTCGCAATCCAAAAACGATCTCAACAGCTCTACCTCTTTTAAGACACCTAATTATTTTATAATAAATAAATATTCAATTACATTTTCTCATTTATACAGTAGACCCCACACTAGGACCCATTAAGTCTACCAGGACCATTAGCTCTGTACGTTAATGGCAAGTCCGCATTTGGCACTACGCCTAGCCCGAATTACGCCGCAGTATTGGATTACCAATCGCTACTTAAGTGCGCTCCGCTGAGAAAACAAGCTTTTTAGAAATAGCACGAGTCATGTGAAACATTAGACGGCATCGCCTTTGCACCCAAATTGTGTAAATGGCATTAGGTGAGTTTACAGAAAAAACAATCGTAGGTTAACGAATATCAAGTAACTCCGGTGGAGACTAACATCTTTATGTCTTTATTTTTTGCGTAGACCTACGGGGGCATTTACAAATTGTCAGTTACATTTTTTTTTACACTACCGGTGGTAGTGTAAAAAATCGGAGAACGACCTCAAGTGAGAAGATCCGGCAAGAAACTCAGCGGTTTAGTCGTTTTTCGTTTGTATTATATTTTTTTAGATGGTAGACTCTTTGTGATTTGACTGCGAAGGTGCCAACACCATACCTATTTCTATCTAATAACAACCATGTTAAGCGCTTTTATGTTCTGGTAAAAGAGATCCCACCGAAACCATTCTGTAAAAAGCTAGCCAAGTCTCGATGGAGCTGCATGTTTATCTCTAAAGTGTAATGAAATCTAGACAAAGTCGTGCCAAGTCTAAGGTTCTGCCTTACTGCGATTTCTTTATTATTATAGTTAATGTTGTGTGTCTTGGCCGTTAACTTGTAACCACTAACGTATAAATAATGTTGAGTCTTAAGTCTTATCCAGTAAATGTTGAGACTCAATACGCGGTCAATAGTGGCGGTCAACGGTCAACAAGTCAACGGCCAAGTCACATAACATTAACTATTAAAGAAATTTTGCTTACTTCGGAACTAAATGACCTACAGATTTGAAATTTGGATTTTAAGTATGTGTAAGTGTATAGCTTGCTGGGTGACATAAATTTCTGCGTTATCAAATAGGGTCCTGAAAATGCGGCGTAATCGTTCCAGTAAAGGATGGTACGGCAGTGTTTGCTCGCGCTCGACTTGGCGGGGGCACAACCGTGCCCCCAGACTTTCTTATCCGAAGTGTTCTTGCCCTAAGATCTAAGAAAGAACACCTCGGGGTCACCAGATCTTAGGGGTAGCATTGTACCCCAATTTAGTCTTCAGGGGTAGCATCTTTGACCAGCTCAAGTAATGGTCGTTTGTTGTTGCCGTATTACATAAAGATAATCGTTTATCTTTAAATATCATAAGCGTACGTCAACTTCATCATCTTAAAATAATTTGATACCTGATATCTAATGCACCGGTGTTATAAAAATCTCATGCAGTGCATTTAAAATCTATTAAACGGTTATTAAAGTTTATATATCGTTAATTACGCGACTGATATTTATTATTATCTACGAGAAAGTATGACGGCTTATCGTTACGTTAATCTATAAATTATGATTCAAAATTTTGACTTACATGCTTACTTTAATTTCGAAATAAATGTTTTCTGCATAATATAAATGTTTTTGATTTTAAATAAGAACTCGATTCCGAAACGACTGAAATTACGAATTTTGTTGTTCCTTTTTCTAGGAATGTAAAATTTAATATACTCATTTAACAGTGATTATTGAATTACAATAAAAAAATAAACACTTTTTGCACTCATAACTCCACGATAAGATTTTTCTGAGTCGTGGGTAATATAACACAAAGACACAAGCACACCTAGCAACAAGACCCAGAACAGAAATCTAAATTCATCAGTTACATATTTGTCTGGCCGGGAATTGAACCCGGAATCAACTTAGTATCAGAGCGATGTGCAGGTTGTTCACGATAGTTTTAGTGATCTATTTCTTTTTCGAAAATCCTTTTTTGGACTTTTTAAACTATGAAGTAGGTATATGAAGTAGGTATCCATAATTCCGACTATCCACCAAAAAAAATACGAATTACGACAAAGAATATCCACTTACGGTCGAAGAATTATAACATCTCAAGTTAGTGTAAGGCATTGTTTTAATAGGTTAATAGCCGATACGGCCTGGCCTAATTCAATCTGGTACAGACAGGCGGCTAATGAGCGGGGGATGACTGGCCGATTTGACAATCTCCATCTGACATGTCCGACCCACAAACTTATACGGTATAATCGAAAACTATTACTGATTATTATAATATTTAAGGGCCCGCCCTACCTTCATTAATGATGGTAATTCGTTTTTTCTTATCTGACTGAGTGAGTAATCTTTAAGACTTTGCGTTAAAAAAGTTACACGACCAATTTTGGTTTACTATTTATCATCCAAGAAGTTTCACTAATGGTGCATTTTAGGACGATGATGTACATTCTATAGTCTTATTTATGTGCCCTTTGGTGTCGTTCTAGAATAGCATCACTTCCTCTCTTTCCCGTTGTTGTAAGAGTCGACTATGGGACAAAATGTAGGAGATGGGTAGCAGACTTTTGACCATTAGGTGAACTCTATGTTTAACAGCTAAAAAATGACAGATGGAGTAATAGATATAGACAGAGCAAACAACACATAAGCACCACTTGTCATTAAAAATGTTACGGCATCAGCAATCTTCAGATATTTAAGTGTCAAGGTGTCGCGCAAGTATTGATTGACGACGATTCCCCGAAAACCGATTTTCTTTCGCATATTTAAAAGGGATTTCGTACAGAGGATAATGATTTATGATGCTCCTTTTATCCGGAACGTATTTCGAATTAGAAAGATATATTAATATCTTCATTTTTTCCACTTCTCGAAGAATAAGAGCCCTTGTCCCGAGCGCACAAAAAGAATATGCGGGGTCGGTAACGCATTCGGCGCCCAACGACCGTGTGACAAGGTGCTTTATGCGGACGATTATGAGCAGACCGAATAATGTTTCGATACCCGATAAATATCTGCCAACTCATACAAAAGCATCCCAATAAAAGTATAATAGTAAATGTAGCACAACACAGTCCACAAACTGCGCAGTCATATCGCGCTGGTAAATATAAATTAAAACGAAAACGTAAGCCGTGAGAGAAAGACGGGATCTGGTACTTAGGTATAACAAATTATACATTGTATACATATAGTACGCAGTTTCGCCAGTCAGAACAGCAGAAAATACGATTTAACGTATATTTGAACATGGAATTTGTCAGACACTTATTGTTTCATAAAAATAAATAGGTATACGAGCATTTTATTCCAGCGAAATTGCATTGATCCCAAAAAAAAAAATACGTGGCGAATACATAACTTGTTCCCATTGGAAAGTCAGTTCAATATAGAGAAATATACATTAGTTGGTGTATATTTTTAAACAAATTAAGTATTATATGAAAGCAAAAGGACAAGAAGTTCGAGCAATCATTAGCTCGTTAGAATTAATAAAAAGCCTCTAGGACCGATTAGATGTAACCTATCAACTTTGGGGGCTGTAGGTGACTCACTGACATGCTGACATATTGCGCAAATTTTAGGTATATTTAATTATTTAAATGACACTTTCATACAAACATATTTTGTATGAAAGTGTCATTTAAATAATTATTTTATGACTAATCTAATTTCAAAGTTCTTTGTTCTAAGTCCGTAAGCGTGGGTTTAGCTGAGGCTAATTTAAAATTGAGTTCCAAATTTGTTCCCATAGTATGTAAACGGATAACACGGCGATACACCTGCGAAGCCAGAATAAGTACAAAACGAGTGGGTACGCTCGTCAATCCGTGTGTCAGCCGTTTTGACAGCCTTAACCGGCATCATCGCCGACCCAAATGTGGAAAAAAACAACAGCAAAACATCACATATACTAGATTTTTTGATTTGAATAATGTTCTTGGGTTTAGCTGTTTTCTCATTGAATATATTGTAGAAGAATTTAAAGTTAAATTGATGTGTGTATTTGATTTGTACACGTTTACATTTTTGATTAAAATTAAATTAATCAAAAAATATCTTATAAAAACCAGAAAATGATAAGTTAATAAAAAATATAGACTTTCTTATTATATTAATACGAGTAGGTATTCTTGAATGAATTTGATTTAATTTCAAATTGATTTAATAAACAAAAGATTTGTTGAATTCGCACCTGATACGAATGTGTTACAGGTATAACTTTTGTACCATAAGGAAAAATAATGATATAAATTCTATATAATGTTATCAAAATAATAAAGGTAATGGTGGAAGATACGTATGGTTCTCAATATTATTCCCACTGCATTAATAAGTGAACGTCTGCCTATATAATTAGTGTAATTAGGTAAATACTCGCTTCTAGGTAGGTAACTAAATTGTATTAATTTGACAAATAAATTCTTATATTTACAAAACTCTTTTATATCGAATTAAAGTGTAGAAAAATATATTTTAAGAAAATGAGATAAAACATGTCATATATAATCTAAATAGACATATTTTGTCCCGTTTTCTTCATAAAAAGGATAGAATCTTATAATTTAAATGTATGCTAATACTTACTCTACCATATACGAAATTTAAATAATAAGATTTAATAAAATATTGCTTAAGTATTATAATTTAATTTATTTATATACGTTTTAATTAAGACAATGAAAATGGTGTCAGAATTGGCCATAGTTTATGTTGCGATAAATTCGATATCATTAATATCTAATATTCATTGATCATAAATATTGTAGTTTTGGGACATAACATCGGTTGTGCTATAAATCTACTGAGTAATGTATTTGGATCGGGTTTAAGTGACTTGTTACAAAGTTAGCGATAAACTAGTGGTGACAATCAATGAAACGATGAATCTCCGTTATTATTTTCCCTACATCAAGATCAAAAAAGTATAGAATAATAAGTTACACTACCATCTTTTTTCAGACTGAAGTAGCAAACGAGCATGCTGTCCACCTGATCACCTGATGGTAAGCCGTACATGGACATCTGTAAGCAACTTCATATAGAATAGGGGTTCTATCTGAAATTCCTACGACACATGTGTTTCTACTCCCGAGGCCTGAGATGGTCGCCTCATAAATAACTTATTTGGCAACCACACCTTTCCACCTCACGCAAGAATTGCTTCATGCTAGAAATAGGTGTGGCGGTGGTACTTCTCCGGTCGAACTACATTGGTTCTACCACCTGGAAGCTCTAATGAGCTTTGTTTATTTATAATTAAATATTTTTTTATGTAAGATACATAATATTATCACATTTTTATTATACTGTTTGCCTTAGTCTATCGTTGCTCGCTTACTTGCTTGTAATATTAAAAGTTCCTGAGGCATCGAATTCGGTATGGTTCGGACCTAAGTCGTGTCCACTCAACACCCACACGGAGTCAGGTTTCAGCCCCTGGGCACATTTTTGGGACAAACCAATACTTCTAACGAATATTAATAGCTGGTTTTGTTCTTATTTCGACCGTGTATCTTGTTTTCTTACGAAGATGAGACTCAAACACATTCCAGGAATATTTGCCGTCCGTAAGCGATTTCAATTTCAAGCTGACTCAATACGCAGAAGCACTTTAATTAAGTTTAGTTCTTAACGAACATTTCAATCATTATCATTCCTATCTACAACTATGTGTTTTATAAACGTGGAGTTCTATCTATAAGTACGTCTCCATTTTCTACTTATGGGCAACTCGTATAAATTGCCAGACGAAAACACTGAACTATCCATAAAATTATTTATAAAAAAATAGTTTCATATTAAATGCTTAGTATTTCAAATCTACGATATTATTTGCTAGCTGTGCCCCGCGGTTTCATCTGAGTTTAATGATAGATCGTCCAGAGTCCTGCGGGCAGGACTGTCGGTCCTGCCAGTAGGACCCATTTTAATCCGTTTATTGAAATTAAATGGTACTGCTAGCAGGACTTAATTTTATACAATAGGATAGTCCATCTCTTTCTCTTTCTGGGCGTTTTT
>DWNE01005945.1:0-13508 GCA_018249875.1 Cecropterus toxeus | reverse complement strand
TAATAAAACTTTTTAACAAAAAATACAAACCGACTTCAGTGTCACCAAAAAGCAAAAAAATAATTTAAATATATGTTGGTTTCTTAGATACACAGTACATAGTACATAGTTCTGAAGTCGGCGCTCATATACTTGTAGAACATAGATTCGTCGTTGTTATCTTACAAAATAGGTTGTGCGCCGACTTCGGGACTATGTACTATGTACTGTGTATGTAAGAAACCAACATATTTTTAAATTATTTTTTTGCTTTTTGGTGACACTGAAGTCGGTTTCTATTTTTGTTAAAAAGTTTTATGTAGTCTATATTGCGCGTATAAGATCGTAGAAAACAGCAGAGTAGGTATTCTAGTTATAAGTAAGCGTAGTACCGCAGACTATACGTTTAGATGTCAATTAAAATAAATTCATCCACGGCCTTAAATACTTAATTCAACGAGTAATATCGTTTCTACTCAAGCAATATCCGATGTATTCGAGTAAGATTATTAATTTACCATCGGATGTCGCTTCCATTAATTAATTATTACGGTGATTGACGGCGCCGCGCCCGCCTTTCAGCGAAACTGTGGCGCTCGTATGAGTATTTCGGCGAACTCAGTGTTTTGTATTAAATACGATATTCATGTAATATCGTATATCGATACATATGTACCAAGCCCATGTACTCGTTTATATTTGATTAGTACGGAGACGTGGCCCTACTTGTATTTTATGTGAGGTGAAACTTCGTAGGCGGTTTTGATAAGCAATAAGTGAGTTTCTCTTATTATGCTAGTATTTTGGTAGGAAGTATAGTTCTTCTTGCCAGATTGAAGTAACAAACGAGAATGCAATCTATCTGATGATAGGTCGTGACTGCCGTCCATGGATATCTAGTAGGCAATTTGATGTAGAACAGATTCGATCTAAAGTCGATCACAAATGCGTTGCTACTCCCGGAGATTAAAATAGTTATTTCATGTATAAGTAAGCCGGCAACCACACCCTTCCACCACAATTAGGTTCACGCTAGAAATAGATGCAGCGGCGATACCTCCTCGGCAGAACTACACTAATTCTACAACCTAGTAAAACAAGTAGTTAGTGCAAACTGTATGCTTCGTACCGTGTAGAATTATTGGTTTTGAGTTGAATCGTCAGTTTTGACTCACTCTCTTCTCGTGGATGTCGTACGAGGTGATTAAGGGACAAAATGCATCAGATGAGCAGTAGTATCATGCCTGTGTAACAACACAACACACATGCCAGACGCGATCACTATTGGCAATAACTTTCTTTAGACTCTTCCAATGAGGTTTTGGTGTCCGCTGCTATTTAGGGGTCCAATGCGGGACTTTTACTACTAGACATAAGCGTAGGTTTATGTGCAACATTGAACCCCAGTAGATAGCGCGTTACTCAAATAAACCAACAACGACTTTATTTTTGTCAAAAACTGCATTTCCGAATATTTATTTAAAATTAATCTTAAATCCTTTAATCAATGTGGTGTTTAAAAACAGGGTTTTTTAAAGTCCACTTAACTAAACGTGCCAAGTAATTGTTTAACGAATCGACTTGGCACCGAAACTCAATTTAAGCGGCTTGATTGTGCTTGGTATTCGTAATTCGGATGCATTTAAAAATAGAATGTCCGCATGGTTTTTTTTAGTTATTTAGTAAAGTCAAAATCTGTAAGAATTAGGCTTTACTAAATAACTCTAATAGTTTCATTAGTAAAACTTAACTTTTTGTATATTTTGTATTGTGATTATGTTTTCTTTATATATTGTGGGAATTATAGATCTATGTCTTTATCCACAAGTCCACAGAGTCTTTGAACATACCCCATAATGGCAGTTCAAAGCAAATTATTAATTTATCGCGTACCACTTTGATGTAGTGTGGCGTAATACCAGTAGTATATGCAACAGTACCATTTCTTTTTCATTCTTTTTGAAATTAATCAAATTTTATTAAAAAATATTTTAACAATGATTATAATGTAAAAAATGTACTATTTATAAATTGAAGGTTTTTTCGATTTAAAAGTATATTATACTACTGGCATAAAATCATTTACTTAAAAAATAGAAAACGTCGTTGTTTAATAAAAGAATGTCAATTTTTAAAAGAGGAACCTAACTAAAGCGCCAATGAATTGTTTAACGATTCGAGTTGGCACCAAAACGCAGTT
Source organism: Cecropterus toxeus (assembly GCA_018249875.1). Classification (NCBI taxonomy): domain Eukaryota; kingdom Metazoa; phylum Arthropoda; class Insecta; order Lepidoptera; family Hesperiidae; genus Cecropterus; species Cecropterus toxeus. Next base: position 11,329 of record DWNE01005945.1, on the reverse strand, counting down.
TAATCGGGTCGTATGCGCTCAGCTTCCGTAATGCGCAGGTTTTATTGTGAGGAGTGTAAAGAGATAAGTGTGTGATCAATTCAAATACGGCAAGTGAAATTTAATAATAATAAATAATAAAATATCAGACTCCAAGACTTTGAAATGCATCTTAATTTACAGGTAAATTTGGCTCCAGTTCATATTTCTGAACGCAAGGGATCAAAACCGTGTATTTTATATAGATGAACTTTGGTACGCTTGAGGTCCATATCTATATATTTATACGTGAAACGAAATCTCCCAATTTCTTTTGACGAACACAAAAAAGTATGATTTTTCATAGCAACTGCATTATTAATTAAAACAAAGTCTTAATAGAATTTCTCTCAAATGAAATTGGCTTTACAACATCGGTTGGGCTATGGTCCTGATGGGTATGAGGAAGCCTTTGTTGTACTTGAAATTGGATATAGGTGGTTATGGGCGGTAGTGACCACTTACTATTAGTAGGACAGTACGCTTGTTTGTGCGTTTTAATATGTAACGTTTACTCTCGATATGCGATTTTTGAATTTATTTTCTGCTCGGATCGTGATCGCGTCGAAACCGACCATAATAAATGTCAACGGGGTCGAAATATCACGTATCGTATGAATCTCACGGTAATATTAATCTATAATTGCAATATAATAATCTAAAATTGTTTATTAATTTAATCTTATAAGATTCAACATCATTTCTGGTATTTCAATGCTAATAGATACAATGTAAGAAGAAGTACGTATTCGTTAAATATATAATTACATTAGCAAAATTATGAGAGACGAAATAGGCGTGAAGTATAGCATTCATCTTTGAGAGCGTAGAGCTTACTCTACGTAGAGTAAATACCCGCTACTTTGCTACAGTTTTCGGGAGAGTTCATCAGGCAAATGTATGTGGTTGGCCCGAAATTGAAAATGTAAGATCGGGCGGGGTGGATTTCTTTTCAAGAACTTCTGAATATATTTTCGTTTTGAAGGTACTAAGCGTTAAATAAACGTTGATTTATTATACATTCAGTATTTTTTTTTAAATTTGCAAGTAAATTTTAAAAATAATGAATGTGTAATGTAGTTTGAAAGTTTAATACTTTTAAGGTGAAGTACTTTAAAGTTTTGTATTAAAGTATATAAAAATCAAGTGAATTGTAAGTAACCGTTTAATATTTAAAATATATAGCCTCACGGGTTCAATCTTGAACATCATTACGAACTTTAATCTCATGATGTTATTATGTAGAATAATCACTAAGTTTTAATGTACGAGATAGGCAGTAGCGTTTTCCTTAAATATCTTTTTGTAGCTGACCTATTGGTTACATACATTTGCAACAACAAAGTAGTCGCCAAAATATCGCATGCTTTGAAGATCCTTTTTTTAATGCAACACGGAAGCAACTATTAGGCAAAAATAGGTGTGGCGATGGACAACTATTACTGCCTAATAGCAGCAGTGTTAAGCGCTGCTGAGTTTTAAGCGCTGCTCAGATAATACTTCAATTTTATTTGCAGTTTATCACAGATGTCCATGGGCAGCAGTTGCCAATTACCATCAGGTGGACTGCATGCTTGTTTGCTTTTTCAATATTATAAAAAAGCTTTCCCCTAATATACTCGTAGAACCTACAAAGGTAGGTCGTAGGTAAATAGCAAGATTCTACCACCATCAAATTTCATCAAAACTCCTTTTATAAAATTCTGTTTAGCAGTAAACTTGTAAAAGCTAATAAATGTTAACATAAAAAAAAACATTAATCTATCTATATATACAATTTTCGGAAATTTTATTTGTACATAAATCATAATTCCTTGAACAACAACCGTGATGTTCCATAATTAATAGGTAGTTCATTGAAAACATTCATCCACGGCTCTCTGGTTCGATCGGATTATAAAATATAATGGGGGTTGAAATACAGCATGGTGGAGAATAATCGAGGCGCTGTGTACAGAGGGCATAGCATTCGGATAATTCAATTAAGCCCTGGTCCAATTCCATTAAAGTTTGAAAGCGTATTCATGGGAAGTAAATCTTTTGTAATGCGCGGAGGCGCGGGATCCCGCGATTCGACGCTACGTGACTAATTGAGTTCGTTGTAGGCATGGGTTGTCTGAAATCAAATACCAGATCTTTCAAGTCCTAGTATAAGTATCACGTCCTTACCTAGTAAGGGGGTACGCTTAAAGTATGCTATTCACTAGATCCCAATTTGCAAGCGATGAATGCAATAAAATATTTTTTCTTTTTCATAATTACATTATTAGCAAAAAGGTGCTGGTTAGGTTAGGTTGGGTTAGTTTCTACCCTTAGAACGTAGCGGTTCCCACGACTTGTGCAATTATTATTAAGGTTAGTAATTAAAATAGAAAAACAACATTGTTAGTTTACTTTTAACATATTACTAATCATCTAAAAACGATTACGTTAACCAAACAGGGTGTAAACGAAACTTGTTCTACACAAATACTTTACAAAGTAATGTTAGAAACTTAAACACCATCAGAAAAACAAACTCCATACATTAATGTATTAATGTTGCCAAACAATATACCGGCATTGTTACGAAAAATTTTAACCACGCACGCTTTTCACAAGAACAATTTTCGTTAACAAAACACTTTTTCACGTAGTACTGGTAATTAAAACACAATGAGTCCCTCTCGTGTGTTAGATGTGATAAATCATCGACTTATTACATTGTTTTGGGGAAAATTCGGGATTGGACGGCGAGGGATTTTGTTTCGAGGGCCTAGCACGTTTTGAATTACGTGCCGGTAAAACATCGAAAACTTACAAATTTCGTGATAGAATTATGTATGCATGAAACAATACTGCTTTATGAGTATGATATTACAGTGGACTATTACCGTCAACAATGATTAGGGGTGTGTGAATAATTCGAACTTATGAAATATTTGTTCTCCTCTCGATTTTATTCTATTCGGAATTCGAATAAAAACAAATTTTCGAATTATTTGAAATTTCCCGAACACTTCGAAATAAATACTAAGTCTTCGAACAATTTCGAATAAATTTGATAATCTGAATTTGAAATTTCACTCATTTAACTATTCTATATGGAATATACTGACATTTAATTTAAATTCCAAACAATAGAAAATTGTGTCATAGGAATAATTCGCGAATTATTTGAAATATTCGGAATTTTTATTACATTTAATTCACAGACCATTGAATAAATAATATACTGTAATAATATTATAATATCTTACAGTGTCCAAGTAATTTTAGCAAAATATTAAACTCACTCATAATTAAATTTAATACTCATGTAAATTTTACCATGATGGATAACCCAATCTATTTCTCCTCTTTTTACTATCCTCCTACTACAACTTTGTTAAAATCCCTTTCAGCTTGAAATTCATGAAGAAACATTGCAGAGCATTTAATTAAAACCGCAATGCTGTAGTCAAAAATAAATAAAACAAAGTACGTACAACGCTACTAAAACGCGAAGCTCCTACCTCGAGTTAGCTCAAAAAGTACAAAAGTTATGATAGGGATATCTTATGCATCTTAATTAAGTGGAACACATGGCAGCAAGCACCAAAAATACACACGTTAGGTGTTCTCGTAGCATAGTTAGCTACGATCGTAGAACCCAATCTCTACGGACGCTACGAGTCCGCTACGGTATATAGCACGTAGAACTAAAGAACGTTCCGGGGATCAACTTAGACTGGTTGTTACCTACGTCCCAAAACTTGCAATGGGTACCCTAGAATATATTCGGGTTTTGATGAATTGCTTAATTAACGCTGCTGGGAAGGTGGATTCAGGGAATAGCGACGAACATCGCGTATGGCAAATTTGATGAGAAAACTGCTAACCGTTCCTGTTTTTAGTAACTTTACACGGATATTGTCTAATCACAAATTAGCGTACCTGAATATTGATAAGAAGTCCGCTGCGAAACAGTCGGGGGTAAAATATTTCCCTGTTCAAACAAGTTTGCAATTTCATTTTTTCATTGAACGAGTGATCTTTGAGTAACAAGTCATTAACAAAGTTAATAAAGTGAAAGGTCCCTTATTAAAAAAATGAGGTGGAAATTTTAAAAAAGCAGAATGTTTTTTTTTACTTACTTTAGATAGCATCAATGTCTATTACTATTAAAATAACAATTACCAATAAAATTGAGCATCGATTTTTTTATAAGAAGTTTAAACCGAACATGCAGTCCACCTGATGGTATGTGGTTACCCATAGATCTGTAAGGTAATGAGGTTGCATTCAGATATTCTATATGAAGTCTATCAGATGAGTTGCTACACCCGAGGACTAAGATGGTCTGGTCGTATATAAGTGTCTCGTATTTTAGTTTGTAATTGTCATGATTTACTAAATTATATAAAATTCCTACAAAAATAAACTAATATTAAAATACATCTTACAAGGCTTTATTTACATTTTTATATATCATACTCTCTTCCACAAAGTCTAGTATATTCATGGCCGGAATAAGCCATTTTGCTATATTGTACCATAAATATCACTGGCATGATGTAGGCGAAAATTTTGCAATTCATGCTATCATAATATTTCAGAATCATACTTAGGATGCGAATATTGGAGGAAACGCGGCTGGTGTACAAGGGCCGTGCCATGCATCTTAGATACGTGGTGGTAGTGCTAGCGATTCTAAATTGTTTTATGTCACTGAAATAACATTTTGAAACACCTTTAAGTAGTATGTTTTATTAAAGATTGAAGTAGCAACCAAGCATGCAGAACACCTGACGGTAAGTGGTCGCTGCCGCTCATGGACATCAATGAGCGACTTTATACATAACACGGTTTCTATCTGAAATCAAAGAAACGTTGCTACTACCGAGGACTAAGATGTATTTTCTCCTATGAAAGTGATCTTGGAACTTTACCCTTCCACCGAAACTCAAAATCCGCTTCATGCTATAACTAAGTGTTGCGGTGACACTTTCCCGGTTGAATCATATACGTCCTGGTACGTTAGAAATCAAAATTAAGTAATATTTAAAATAAATAAACAAATATATTAAATCAAGTAATATTAAAAAAAACAGTAGTAGTTAGTGTTAAGCAATGTATCTAAAAGGAAGTTGTTTAAGAATCATTAAAAAATAATATTAATGTTGAAATACATAATTGAAACTTCTTTTTAAAGACAGACGTTTCTTTAGAAGTTGAAATTAGATTGGCCTAAGAGCTACCGTAGCTTTAATAGTAAGAAATTGGAATATCTTTTATCAGCAGTAATAGAGGAATAAATAAATGTAGTACTTAAAATTTAGACAGACAGACATGTTTTGTTTTTGTTTGTACTTAATGTGATCGACTTACTTTATTTAGATTTAACTAGATATCATTTATTCATTTAAATACCATTGAAATATTTAAATTATGTAAGTAGAAAACAGAATAAAATTTTAAATTTACATTAAGTTCTACTTCCTTCTACTCTCTTACTTTCGTGATCGCTACCTCTTATGTTCGCTTATGCGCTGTCCGCTTAATGTCGTACCGCACCATACCGCCTGGAGCGTGGCACAGATGACGTGCATTATGCATGGCGCCGCGTTTAGCGATAGTGGGGCTCGGGGCGGTGTGCATTCTCACGTAGCGGCACATGAGGCGTTCCGGCGCTCTTTTACAAGGCGCTTACACAACTGCGAGCAATATAGGAGAAAGGTTTCTCTCTGTTTGAAGTTATCAATTTTAACTTCATAAAACTTTCATGCTTATATTTTTTTAACTTTGTTAAGACTTTACAGTGCTCTTATAATATTTAAATTACTTTGGGATGAGAATGGTTTTTTTTGTCGTGATATAATTCATTTTAGGTACATCTATAGGTAGTCGATAGACATACATGTGTTACCTACATAATTATGTACCACATATAAAATAAATAATCATAAAGACAAATACTCCAAAATCTCAAACTGAAAAGAGAAAGTAACTATTACATTTTTATGATATACGAGTATATTAGAATAGAATTTTAGTATATTTTAAAGTTCTGCAAGCGGTGAGAAATGTACTAATGAACCGTTTTTCTATTTTTGTTTGTCGTTAGACGACCCGCGTGGCGGAGCGGTTACCATACCGGTCTGACGCGCAGTGGGTCCCGGGTTTGATTCCCGGTCCGACAGAAATATGAATGATGAGTTGAGATTTCTGTTCTAGGTCTGAGTGTTTGTGTGTTCATGGTACCCACGACACCGGAGAAAATCCTAGTGTGGGGCTATGAGTGTAGGAAGCGTGCGTACGTGCGTGTATATATAAAAATTGTAAATGAAAATGATTTACATATATTAGCATACAGTATCACATGTAATATCAAAATTTATTACACATGTATAATTTTACTCATGTCAACACTTTAAGGGACCTGCAATAAAGAACTAAAATATTTACAAATTTATAAAAGAGAACAAAGCTACAATAACCTGCTATTTCAGACCAAAAATATGAAATATTTTTAAAATACCACCTTATAAATAGTGGTGATAAATTAATCTAAAAATAACATTATTTACAAGCAAGGCCAACCAAACGGCAATCAATTTATCACTCCGCCAAATAAACAAGAGGTGGAATTTATGGCGAATTCTGAAAAATATTTACAGCCGTGAAATATTGCTATTATTGTATTAATGGTTGGTTGGAATAGATTTTAGGCTGTTTGTGAATAACTATGAAAAGAAAACTGTTTTTTACCCGACTGCGACAGAAGGTGGCTAATGTTTTTCAAGCGTATGTATGTATGTTTGTTTATTTGTATGTATGTCCATTTCTTTGGCACGCGCTACAATCCAAACAGCTTGAGGGATTGTAACGTGTGATATATCATTAGAATTGTCTCAGTTTGCAGAGTGACATAGGTTGTTATATAATAAAAAAATGGCGTCTGAAAATATTGGAAAACGGGGGGAAGAGGGGATTTTTTTTACTATTACGAAAAAATGAGTATTAAAAAAAGCTAGTAAACAGACCAATCTAAATGTATATAATTATAAATATATTATAATACTTTTACTTGACTATTTTGATAAATACTCATATAAGCGTTAAAATAAATATATACCATAATGAACAAAAAGAAAATAGTATTAAGCAGTCGGTTTTTTCGTTTTAATATTTTTAACGATTTTACTAGTTTATACAATATACCTATATTGTATGAACTAGTAAAAACTAGTAGTGTAAACTAGTAGTCGAGGACTATAGTTCTCGATGGTAAGTGGCCACTGTCGCCCATGCACATCTGTAGCTTATCAATCCCAGAGAAGATTAAATAACTGAGGTTGGCTACAGATCCATTGCTATACGTAAATACTAAATCGGAACGCCTCGGATTAGTATGTCTCCCTCACCACCCATAGAGTAGGACACATCAGCGTTTAATATTGATGTGTTTAATTTGAAATAGATGCGGCGGTGATCCCTTCGAATTCGTACCATTACGTTTAAAATATTTTTGTGCTAAGCGTAAATTTATCGTGGAAGGCTTTAGGCTATATAATATCACGCTATGTTATTCTTTGTTTTTAATAGATCGTTCTCTAGTAAACGCTGGTGAAACTGCGTCGCTCCGCTAGTAATTGATAAAATACAAAAAGTAGTATTTAATGCTACTTTTTATTAAAATTAAAGATAATTGGAACACTAAAAGTTACTAAAGTTAAAATACATTTTATTTGTACCGTTTATTTAAAAAACTACAATTTAAATTCATTAATCAGTACCATAAGTTGTATAAATTTAATATTGCCACTTTGCCTCAATAATCCGAATGTAATAATCTTAACGCGTAAGATAATGTAATTGTCGTAAATCCGACAAACACGTTGATGTATTACCGACAATTATTGTCGGTAATACATCACGTACACATTATCGTTGCTTTCTTGGAGGTTAGTCGATTGACGTGTATTTCAATCTTGTGATACGTAATATTAATTTATGTAAGCCGTACAATTTATAAGATTAATAAACGAGACAATAATAGATTTGCATAAGCATAGCATAAGCTGTTTTCCTTCCTTTTGGAGTTTTCTATAAAAATATCAGCTTCTTTGAACACATTATAGTCTTATGAAATTTTAATGTGTACTTAGATTTAGATTTTAGGATACAAAAAATGATCTAGAGCGTGCCAAAAAACGTATATTCCGTAGACGTTCTACTCACTTTGTATTTTCTAAAAGTATAAAGTCTGAGCTTAAATATTAACAGGTAATAATAAAAAAATAAACAATATATTATAAAATATTATGTTTAAAGTGTGTTTACCAATAAAAGGTCTTTGTTTTGAAGTAAGAAAATTGTAATAATTTGAACATTCATATCTATATTTTCAAATTGTCAAACTTGTAACATTGTTCACATTATTTTTTGTAAGTATCCATAGAATATGGCAAGCAGTTCATCTATTTAGGTTTTACTTTCATTAGTAGCTATTTCATTAAATCCGTGCTAACAATCCAGTCATAACGTTGGTTGCGTCTGAAAGCTGAAACAATTAGACCAGCAATTTGGAGTCGCTCCAAATATATATAGCTCGTTGACGTCCAGATTTAGCCACTACCCGCAGAGCTATCGGACCGATTGCACAAAATCACGCCATCTAGTTAAATAGAATGGAAATCTATAGCAATTAATTGGAAATTGATCGACTCTGCCCACTCGAACTCACTTCAGCACAAGGCAGAGACAACACAAATAATGAAGAACTTACTTCATTATTTGTGTTGTCACAGTTAAATAGGTGACTAAACAAATAAAAAAACATTAATTAATTATTAAGGCGTTAACAAATCTGTGTTTAGGCTTTTGCGTAGCTTACGCTAGTTAAACCACGAGAATGTACTAGATTTTTTTTGGACTTTTTAAAACTTATATCTGTCAAGGTTGAGTTAAGTCAGCAGTTTTAACCATAATCAGTAGTAAGGATACAGCCATTCTGCATTACTATAATGAATCTGCTTTCGACCTTTAAACAAATAAGCTCATTCATCTTTGTGCCGTTGAGCACCTTTCTGAACGGCTTCTACTACTATTAAGCATATATTAAAATTCATTAAACGTTATTGATTGAACGTGCCGTTGCATGTTCATTGCTCGTTCTTCAAGGCACAGCCGAGTACACTTGCGTACCGACGCAACAGTAAGCCGTGCACAAAATGGCATGCCGTTGATTTCGGCCGCTCCACATTTTCATTCAAATGCTAATATTGAAGCGTGAAATGCGATTTGAGTTTCATTCAAATGCATGCCACAGTGGCACTCCACGTTCTAAATAAACGATTCTGATGAACGAAGAAAGCTACTTTCAGACACTAATACTCTAGTAAGTACTGGGAGATTTGTATTAAAAGAGAATCATATTTGCTATGACGCATTATACCTTAAAAAATTACAACACATTTGGCAACTAAGCATTATTATTTTACCATGTTTAATAAAATTGTTTTGAGATATCAGCATTAGCAACAGAGCAAGCAGTTCACCTAATAGTCAATGGCCAGTGCCGCACATGGACATATGTAAGTAACCCCAGATAAGTCTTACTTGAGTTTGGCTATACATACGTCGCTATACCTATGCACTAAGTTGGAATGCCTTAGTATACCTCCTTTATCCCGCCCTTCCATAACATAGTGGGTTTTACACTGCGGCTATTAGGTATTATACGAATATGTGTAGCGGTGCTGCCTACAGAGTCGAATAAGATATGGATGTAATAATAAATATATCTGTTTGCATGCTATTCACACATATCGCAAATATTTGCAAAAACACTCATGTCACTGCGTAAGGTAATAAGGTAGAAATGCTAATCCGAGGCGTTCAGACTTAATCCTCAGGAGTAGCAACGCATATGTGGCCAGCCTCAAGTAAAACTTTGACCTTATCTTATCTATGGGCGATGGAGATTCTTACCACCAGGAAGACTGCATGCTCGTTCGCAATTTCAATGTTATCAAACAAGTAAACGTTGTTAAAATATTAAAATAAAAAAACCCGACTGTATAAAACGACATTTATTCAAAAGATAGATTTACTAGTTTTCACTTGATTCCCATATAGGATTCTAGTGAAAACTAGTAGTTATTTTTATTATCATTTTTTTTAACTAACTAGTACTTATTTTTAAAATAATCCCGCATTTCCCCCATTTGCAAGCTCCATTTATAAAATATATATAGCCTATGTCACCCTCCAAACTGAGACAATTCTAATGATATATCACAAGCCACAATCCGTCAATTCGTCATCCGTCCGTTTGGGCTAAAGCGCGTGACAAAGGAATGGACATACGTACAAACAAACATACATACATACGCTTGAAAAACATTACCCTCATTCTGGCACAGTCGGGTAAAAGACATTAAGAGCCTTAAAAGTTTATAGTTTTACCATATAACCACGATCCACGCAACAAAAACAAATATTAACAAAATAATAACACATAAGTACATACCCGTTACATCTTAAAAGAAAACTGTTCACTGCAATAATATATTACTTAGGTATCTACTTCCGTAATGGGGGGTGGTTTTGCAATAAATCTGTAACGTTTGCGAAGCCTTTCAGGGGAACAAAGTGGTCGAGAGGCTTTGTGGTGACGCTAGTGTAGTGTGCACAACTAGTAGAAGAGCTGCTATTAATGGACCTTTTAACTGTAGCTTTGAGCTATACAGAACTATAGATAGATATAGAGATATAAATAGATACAATAGTGGATGTTACCATATTATACTGATTCGCAGAGACTTCCGGATTCAATTTCGACACAAATGGGTCCCTTATTGAGGCTACCAGCGTAAGAGTGGTATTTTTTATGATTGCAGTTTGGTGTAAAATATAAAATATATAATAAATAATCCATTGATTACTCCTAAGTGCATTGTTGTGGGTTACATCACTTTTGCACTGATAGCATCAATTATGAATTCAGATTTATTTGATTTTTTTCGTCATATTGAAGTTGTCAACGAGCCTGCAGTCCATCTGCTGATAAGTCGCTTCTGTATTCATGGATATCTAGAATCAAGCTCAGATAGATCGGAGTCATATCTGAGGCTGACTACAGATACGTAGCTACGGCGGCAGTAACCACTTATCAGAGTAACTGCCGCGCATGGGCATCTGTAAGCAACTTCATATAAACAGGGGTTAAGCTAAAGTTGATCACAGATGTGTTGCCACTCCCGAAGAACTTTGTCAGGTGGTAGAACCAATGTAGTTCGACCGGGGAAGTACCACCGCCACACCTATTTCTAGCGTGAAGCAGTTC
>DWNE01005944.1:0-13509 GCA_018249875.1 Cecropterus toxeus | reverse complement strand
GTAAAGCAGTGATAATTAAATTCTAATACGCACATAATTTTAGAAAAATCAGTGGAGCGTGCCTGGGATTCGAACCCTAGATCCTCGATTGAGAGACCGAATTTCAACTATTAGGCTATCACTGCTCTAAAGTCCTCGAAAGTAGCTCCGCATGTAATCGAATTCAAGTCGAACCCCTGTCTTTCTCGAAGTTTTTTATATATGTCCGTGGCAGAACCACTTACCATCAGGTCCATTGCATACTCGTTTGCTACTTTAATCTGACAAAAGCACAAAAAATAACAAAACCGTTTATTTATTACATAACCTAAATGTAACTAAGTGTGATATTGTCTATTTTGGACGCTTGAACTAAAGTTAGTAATGAAGTTAACACTTCGACACGTTAACTTAAATTTTAACATGTGGCTGAAACTTGAACTTCGATCTTCAGACGCACGGCGAGAACTTGCTCGGTTTCTCGTAAACAAGTTAAGGCACGTGCATGTATTAAAATATAAGCATGTTTCTGAAGTATTTATACTTTTAAATCAAACGGCGTGCATACGTTTATTTTGCTCAGTTAAGACAGTTTTTATTTCGGATTTTTACAAAAGGGTAAAAGATGAATGTTTTAAATTTATACTCCTAGCAATAGAGCGTCGGTTACGGTGGATTAGTTATAAGGTCAGCACGTAGGACGTTCTAGTTTAGTTCCTAAACCAGCAGAAACGTATCACAAGATCCGTGTATATTGGTGCGTAAATCAGAATATTTTGTTAGGATTAGGAACAAATTAGAAGTAAGGAATTTAAATCAATGTGCTTTTAATAGTGTCCTAATGCCTTTGGTTAAAGTTTGAAAATAAAGTAGAATAAGCTTAAAATAATATAAAGTTTAATACTGAAAACACCAGACCTTATGACCCCATACAATATACAGGAAACAGAAAATAAGTAGAACGAACAAATAAACGCACCAACTGACGGTGGCGCTTTATTCTCTACTATTATTTATTCAGAACTGCAAACTGTCACCGCAGGATGAAAACCGCGTTAGTTGGCAATTGTGTTCGTTTTCGAATTATTTATATTGTACGACACCGATTTTATCACGACCGTCACGATCAAGATCGTACAACATTAGGAATAAAGTTTAGCGAAAAACAATGACGTAATAAAAACCATTTGTTCTTTAATTCGTAATTAAGATGACGTAGAATTATTATGATATACGGTCGCCGATATTTCGTGGTAACTCGGTTATAAAGATTATTTTGTAGCAACAATTTATTGCTTGAGCTATATTTTTTTATAATATAGAACTAGTAAACCAATATATAGTCCATCAGATGGTAAGTGGTCACTGCCGCCCATGGACATCTGTAACCGAGTTCGGATGAGATTAAAATCTTATCTGAGATTCGCCATACATGCTTAAATTTGAGGAATAAGTCTGATGACTCCAAATATGTTCGTCTAACTTAAGAAGTAAAAGCTATTTTTTAAATCACCGTTAACGTATCTCATGACTTAATATCTAACGATTCGTAGAGTCATAAGTCGTAAAATCGTGTTACGTAGGTAATAAATAGGTTTTCCAAGCATCAAAACGACTAAATTACGTTTAAAAATGTGTGCAAAACTGCGTAGTAACTAACAGCGACAAAACAGTTTTGTTTGAAACTCGAGTCACGTTTGTCTTTTTGTACAAAACAAGCTAATGCGCTGTATAAGGCGTGTGTGCACAGTAATTACTCGAACGTGTTGCCAGAACATTAAAGTTAGATATGAGAGGATTTAACGCTCTTTTGCCTGCATTAGGGGTAATTTTCTAGGACTAGGCACTAGATTTGTTGGACTAAGCGACATATGAGTTTGTTGACATTAGTCTTCGATTTATGTTTATGAAATTGTTTTTCGAATAATAATTAAAGCTCAAGTGAATTTTCAGCGTGAAGTAATTTCTTCCGTTTCGTTTGAAGGGTTGTGGTTGCCTACTCATGAGGCGACCATCTCAGTCCTCGGGAGTAGTAATGTATTAGTGATTGATTAGAACCCTCGTTCTATATGAAGTTGCCTACAAATGTCGATGGGCGGTATTAACCACTTACCATCAGGTGGCAAACGTAACGTAAAGTAGTAAACGAGCATGCGGTTTATTTGCTACTTTAATCTGATAAAAAGATTATGTATGGTGGGTTACAATGCTACATATTATTTTTGTATGTGAGATGTTAAAGTTATTTTCTATTTCGGATTTATTGGAGTTGTAATTTTTTTCTTAAGTTAACAAGCAGCAAAATCAGTGCCGTCTTGGATATCTACACCTATTCTTGCTTCCTATTTCCCAAATATTTGCTTCAAGGGGTTTTGTCTTGCGCTGCAAGCGTAAATTAATGTTGCTGAACATGCCTCAATCGATAAAAGTCCCAATAAAATTATACGAAGCCAAATTTTTATATTGTTAAAATCAAACACATTAAATGTAAACCTTAGGATATTGTAGAAGCGGTTTCAAGCTATTAAAATACTGGTGAATAATTTGCACGCGCAGTTCTACAATTGTAAGACCAAGTGATTACTTGGCACCATAGAGCAGGTAATCTATAGAAATGACCTACGAATCATTATAGATATATTTTTACATCTTCTTAATAATTCTAGCACTAACCAACCAATTGCTAACAAAGCAATTAAACTGTACAGTACTAATAGGTGAGTAATAAAATGATTTTAGAAGATTCATCTATCAAGGACCCTACACACATACAAAAGAATACTATAAGTATACATATATGTTGTATATATATAATACTAGTATAGAAGTACACAATACGTAAATTGATTAAAATATTTTTAACAGACTTCCAAAAAGAAGGAAGTTCTATGTTCGATTGTATGTATTTTTATGTAGGTATGTTAGCCGATTTCTCCCCCATTTGTAGACCGATTCTCAAAGTTCTTTAAAAGTTTGAAAGAATAATCTCCTGAGACTATTGGCATTGGTAAGATAGATTCGTCATTGTGATCTAGCGAAATTAATGTCTGTTCTGTGAATGCCACCATTAAGCTATAATTATAAGTAAGGTCGCGTGCTGTTCGAAGAATATTTTCGCTGCGGAGAAAACGAACCGAGAGAAAAATGAGATGCATACATTTGAATTCAAAGCCGCATTGTTAATGTACGGAAATTTGTAACGAAACGAGAAGTGGAATGTAAAAAAATGTAAGAAATCGAGGAGAGGAATGTAAAGAAATGTAAGAAAAATTCCGGGATAATGGAAGGGGCGCCATTTTTCGCGAAGTAAATTGTTAACATGTTTCGAGGCAATTCCGAGCGAAAATAAGATCCGATTTGTACGAGGTGTCTTCATAGCGATACGAGGGTATAATTTGGTGCCGTGATTAACGACTTGCTAGTTATCGAAGTTTTGTGTGTATTAGACATTTAAAAACAACTTGAAAATGGAAATAACGTTTTCTTCACTTATCACCTCATACAACGATTTTGTGTCGTTGTTCTTGTTCTTATAAACACACACAGACGATTAAATAAACACCAAGACCCAAATCTGAAATCCAAATTCATCAGTCTGATATTTATTTGATTGGCGGACGGTCGAATATATAAGTTTGGGTATCAGATTGACTTGTTGGTCTCCTCGCACGGGTCAATGAATGAATAAGTTATTAATATTTAATTTATCTATTAAAGAAAACGTAGTACAAACCTGAGAGCATTTTATGTATTGATATATATATGTAAGAAATCTCCTAACGGTGGTCATATTAACGTGGTGGTCGATGGACTGTGGTATAACCGCCTTTTTAGGGTTCCGTACTGAAAGGTTAAAGGATATTAAAACGGCAACAGGTAGATGCTTGGAATATTCACAGAATACTTAGTCATTATAAATGACAAGAGTTAAATCGCCAACAGTGAGCCGGTAAGGAGTTGATACATTCCATATGAAAGGTGGTGTTCTTCGTTCAGTTCTTGCGTTTTGTTGGAAGGGTGTGGTTGCCGACTCACTTTTATGTGAGGCGATCATCTCAGTCTTTGGAAGTAGCAACGTATTAGTGATGGACTTCAAATAGAACCCCTGTTCTATATGAAGTTGCTTATATATGTCCATAAGCGACAGTTGCCACTATCCATCAGATGGACTGCATGCTCGTTTGCTACTAAAATGTAATAAAAAAAAATGTGTGTGTGAGCTCCGACGCACTACTAGAGTTTACTTCATAAGTACGATTGTTTAAACAGGCGCAATAACGTTAAATTAAGATTTTATAACATTTATATAAACAAGCTCAATAACATATAGATATAGTCGTTTTGCAGCATACTCTATACACGTCTTAATACACTCGCAACTAGTGCAACCAGATCGTGCGTAGAGCGTACCTCCACTATAAGTTGTTTTGTCATCAGTAAGAGTGAGACACACTTCCCACTATCTAGCTGCACTGCCCACACCAAAAACGTAACGAGGTCATTCGTTCAGTTGATTTTACTCCTCATATCAACTCGACGGCTTAAAATGCCTTTTTTGTTCATTATTCATTTAGTTGAATATATGAATTTATATGAATATACGCGCTTTATATGAATTTTAGTGAAAATAGTCTAGTAAAAGTATTATAGTCTCATGCTTTACTATTTAAAAAACCTTTGTTCCTAAAAGGACGACGTTTTATCACACTTTAAAAATACAACACAGCACCGTCAGCACTGAAATAAAGCTGTTACAAAACTGTCAAATGTCAGTCTCAAACATAGACGTCCTATATTTGTGGCCTAAAATATCCTTTTCTGCCCAAAATCAATTAATGAATCACAGATAATTGTCTATTTATTCTAAGCCTTTTTTAAATCTTAAAATTTATTTTTTAAGAAACGTCGATTACTGTAAACAACAGTTTCTTTCTTTAAATGTGTTTGAAATTGAAGGCTGTCTGGGAGAAATCGTTCTTTAGCGATGAGACTGCAATTTTGTACAAAATTGTTTCTTTTTACAACCCATTCAACATCTTAAAATTAAAAAACTAGTTATCTTTTCTTAAATAATCGAAATAAAGAGTATTTATTGTAGTATTTTTAGGTAATTTTAAGTTTCTTACTCCATCTATCTTAGCCAGCGACGAAAATCGTATTTTCGATCTTATACATTATATACCAGCTGTTCCTCTAGGTTTCACCCGCTACTGCATAAGAAAAAACAAACAAACGAAGTATGAAGATGTATAGCCTTAGCCTTCCTCAATAAATTGACTATTCAACACAATAATGTTTTTTCAATTCGTACCAGTAGTTCCCGAGATTAGCGAGTTCAAACAAACAAACTCTTCAGCTTTGTAATATTAGTATAGCTATAAAATATATAAACACACCACGCTTAAGTTAATTCAGAATAGTGATTGTATAAAATTCAATTCACAAGGTTGCACAAGATCATTATCCGAGCAAGGGGAGTCCATTTATAGCATCAAAGTAAGAAGATTAAATGCAGAGCAACTTTGAAATTACCTACAGAGCCCTGTAGATAGGGGCTTAAGACCGCCCACGTCTATTTCAGAAAATTTTCCAAGCGCACTGGAGATGTGCTATTGAAGATTATAGTGTAACAAAAAATATATATTTGTAAGAATCGCAAATATTGATTAGATTGGAATTAGATGTATGTGTACGCCTTCTAGAACACACAATGTTTTTTATCAGATTACAATAGCAAACGACTGTACAGTTAACCTGATCATAAATGCATGGCAGCTTCATGTAAGACATGGGTCATGTAAGAAGTCGATCACAGATGCGTTGCTACTCTCACGAACTAAGGTGTTCGCCTCAACACGGAGGCGCTGTTACCGACGCTCATATCAGGTAAAAAGCACAGCAGTGACACCTCCTGAATCAGTATAATTGTAGCAGCTTAGTGGTTGAAACTCAGCTCGAAGAACTATGAAGTTCGAATCGTGGAACCTTTTGTTATTAAGATGGAGGAAAACCTACACACATCAGAGATGTTTTAATCGACTGTCAAGGGTGTGTGATCTACCAATGTGCATTTGTTCAGCGCGGTTATCTGTGAGGAGTGATCAGCATTGAGACTAATGGGTTGATGACGAGCGCCGAATCGCGAAGATAAAGTCTCCCTCTTGCAACAATATATAAAGCGTTATAATAAGTTTATAGCTCGATGCCCAAGCCTGGCACATCTAGGCCAGTATTACGTATGTCTAGATCAGGGATGTTATGGATATGAAATTTCGTATTTGATCTGTATCGATACGGATATATGCACAATATTGTACCGTTTTCGGATATGGTTACGGATAATTATTTTGGACTCTCCATTAATTTCAGACAGTTCCAGTTGCGGAATGGTCACCATCCGGTCTGACGCGCAGTGGGCCCGGGTTCGATTCCCGGCCAGACAGGCATCTGAATGATGCGTTTAGATTTCTGTTCTGGGTCTGGGTGTTTGTGTATTCGTCTTTGTATGTCCATGGCACCCACGACATAGGATAAAATCCTAGTGTGGGGCTACGAGTGTAGAAAGCGTCTTTAAAAGAACATGTCTCGAAACAACCGAAATAAATCAAAACTTTTATATAGGTTACGCCTACTAAGTACTATATATAGGTTATATAGGTTACGGATATTTTTTTACTTCGGATATCCGATAGTTTCGGTTACGTAGCTTTATAACATCCCTGGTCTAGATCATAGCCTACGGATACGTGCCTACAATTCGTCTTTGGAATATTGAGATCTGGTTTCGACGTCAGCTTCCTGCGATGCCTCAAACAAATCTCCTTCAAACTAGCTCTAATCTAATCTAGCGTACAAGTCTATATTCCCGTGATGCTCCGATGTTGCCAAATGTACCTTAAATTTGCTTTCGATCAGCCGATCGTATTTCATTTCTACGACAATTTATATATAATCAATTTTACAAATGGTAATGCCTGAATTTGATTATTCATCAATTTATTATTTATTGCATCTAGACTTACAATACAAAGCAAATGCTTGATATCATTATTAACCACATAAATGCATAAGTGCATTACACAAAATAAATCTATGAACAAATACATACATGAAATGAAATCATAGATAATTAAGAAACCGGAGTTAAATTTAGATTGTGTTCTCGAACAAACATTTTAAACACAACCTTATTGGTGCCTGATCTCAACGAGTAAAACAGTGCTGCATGAAAAGTATATCATAAATAAAATAAATAAGAAGAATAATTTAAATAGCAAACTCAAAACATAGTAGGTACACGGCTATTTGTATCGGAACTCTACGCCTCAGTCACAACTATATTATCCAATAAAGATGGACTCTCTTGTTTATGTTGTGTCGTTGGCTGATAAAATGATTATAAAAAACCAACACCCAAGCCTTACATTGCAATTCACACTTACTAAAATTTCTAAACGCTGAACTTTGTTATATCACCATTGTTCTTGTATGACCACTAAAATTAAACAGTGAGAATTGGTAGACTTCACACACCTTTGAAACCCTTTTTTTCTCTCAGGTGTGCAGGTTTCCTCACGATATTTTCCTACACTGTAAAGCAGTGATAATTAAATTCTAATACGTACATAATTGTAAAAAAGTGCATTCATGGGATTCGAACATCGGACCCTCGACTGAGAGACCGGATTTCAATCATTAAGATATCACTGCTCAAAATTTATGGTAAACTGTAACCTAGGGAGTAGCAACGCATCTGTGGTCGACTTCAGACAGAATCCCTGTTCTATATGAAATTGCTTACATATGTCCATGGGCGACAGTAACCACTTACTATTAGGTGGGCTGATTGTTCGTTTGCTACTTCATGTTTATAAAAAAAATGAAGCAGAACTTATTTTATAAATAAAAAATGAAATGTTTAATTCAGTAACGATATTACCCCAAAATATTTCTACATTTAACCGTTAGTTTAACGAAAGTTTATTACTAACAACTTATCAGAAACTATCATAATGGAATTAGACATGAAATTGAGTGTACTCTATCGTCTATTGGATAATCGGTGATGGTTCAACGCTCGTTAACGATATTGAACTACTTCCCAACGACTTTTTAACTTAGTTTTCAAAGGGAAGATGTTTTCGCCTTGTCTCGTCCAATTTTTATATATTACTAATAGACCCGAGTCCACTTCGTTGGGCATTAAAGAAACGGTGTAGCTACATACGTTAACTTTCTACCCCTATTTTATATTTTTAAGGGCTGATTTTCAGAAAATGGTGGACCTAATTCATTATTTCATACCCATAAAGCCAGATAATAAGTTTCACAGAGTTTGATACAAAATGAACGGACTTTCATACAAACTTTTAACCCCTATTTAATCCCTTTAGGGGTTGAATTTCTAAAATTCCTTTCTTATCGCTCACTTACACCATAATAGGAAACCCTGTACCAAAATTCAAGGTTCTAAGTATAGTAATTTCGGCTGTGCGTTGATGTATAAGTCAGTGAGTCGGAATTGGCTTTTATATATATAGATTTACATATTTATTTCCACAAAAAATCTTGTATAAAAATAATAACACAACAAACAGTTAAGACATATTACCTATGTCTCGTCAACCCATTATTGTCCCACTGCTGGGCACGGGTCTCCTCTCAGAATGATAGAGTTTTTTAGGCCATGGTCCACCGCGCTGGCCAAGCGCGAATTGGTAGACTTCACACACCTTTGAGAACTCTTTTTTTTATGAGAACTCTCAGATGGGCAGGTTTCCTCACGATGTTTTTCCTTCACCGTAAAGCAGTCATAATTAAATTCTATTTCCTACGTATTCCCTTTTTTTGATTTTGATCCCTTTTATACGCAGTTTTATGGTATTTATAATCAAATTCATGTTGCATACATTGATTTTACAAACATTCTATAATTCCCAGCGCAACACCATCAATTCAATTGTTGCAAATTGGATGAATTTTACCCAGAAATAATCTAGTAAAAGGCATTTTCAGAATGAATACCAGGTTTTCCCAGAAATTGCTGCGCGCTTATTAATCTCATTGCGAGTGAGTTTGACAGGCTGTAATGAGCTTTCGCTACGCCGTTTTTATAAGCTTAAAAGCTGCGTTCTTCTTTTATTGATAATGCAGGAAATACCTTACATTTTTGCAATCTATTACATTTTCCTTCAATTAAATTCCCGTTTCGTGGAAAATAGGTACTTGTTCTTTGTAGAAGAGTAATATAAAGAGAATCTTTAGAGTCAGCTTTAGTTAATTGGCAGTCGTAGTATACAAAAATGCTTCAAACTTTTAAGTAGATTTTCTTTCAATTAACATTTTCTAGGATAATATTGAGTTCTTTTATATATTTAATGCCGTCTAATGAATAACATTTTTAAAGAATCATTATACCGACTTTATAAAGAAGATTTTGTAATTAATTATTTATCGATGAAAATACTTAACATTTTTATTATGTTCATGTTGTATTTCATGTCTGTACTCATAAAAAAATAAAAGTTTAAGATTTATTCCTTATAAACAATTTATTTGCACATATTGAAATAAGGATGAGGTTTCGGATTTAAGACCTGGCGATGCAAATATCAATATTAATTAAATTATAAACTAAATACTTTCGCGACCGAATATCTATATATACACATAAAAGGCAATTCCGACTCACTAACTTCCAACGCACAGCCGAAACTCTAGAACCTTGAAATTTGGTACAGGGGTTCCTTTTACGCTGTAAGTGAGCGATAGGGAAGGATTTTTAAAAAATCAACCCCTAAGGGAATGAAATAGCGGTTAAAGACTTGTTATTAAAAAAAATCTTAAACTAATGGGGGACAAAGCGCCAGACATAAATCGGACTACTGCCCTTCTTAACGGTTCTCTTAATTCCAGGGTCTAACCCAACTGGCGGTGCTGGCCGCGGTCGTCGCCCTCTCAACCAGCAGCGTGATGCCGCCTCCCAGCGACGGTACCTTCGAACTCCTCATCCTCCATAACAATGACATGCACGCGCGCTTCGAACAGACCTCCCAGCTGAGTGGGGCGTGCACCACAGCTGATCGGGAGGCCGGGAAGTGCTACGGAGGGTTCCCTAGGGTTGCGCATGTGTGAGTATTCCTGCAGCAAGTGCTACTGATTTGAAAGGTGACGGGTAATACGCGAGGTGCTGGCTTAGTCCAAACAAATAACGCAGGCAGTTAAAATAAACAATTTTAATTCTTGCGTCCTAGTGGCAATAGAAAAGAGGTGTAATATATATAAATACCTCCTTCTTCCGTGCACAAGGTTTGGCGATCAGTCAGCCTATTGCACTTCCACTTCAAGGTCCCGTGACCACCACACAAATAATTATTATAAACCGTTCGTGGTGAATAATGAATTTTACTGAATGTAAAAGTGTAATAACAGAACGACAAATTTTGAATTTTACTATTTTATTTAATTCAGTATTTTGGCCAG
Organism: Cecropterus toxeus; assembly: GCA_018249875.1. NCBI lineage: Eukaryota > Metazoa > Arthropoda > Insecta > Lepidoptera > Hesperiidae > Cecropterus > Cecropterus toxeus. The sequence goes on along the minus strand of DWNE01005944.1, from coordinate 3,048 downwards.
TCATAAATACTGAACACCGGGTAAGCTTGAAAGGTAGAGCAATTTGTGTTTCGATTATTGAGGCACCGCCGTCATACTTTGTAGGCACAAAGTATGAACACCGTTTAACTTTACTATTATTAGGCAATAACAGTATTAACAGTAGAGTTAAACGGTGTTATCATATACTATATAGGTTTGGCATGAGACACACTCATGCCTACGAGGCAGTAGCGTGGGGAGGGCAGAGGGGGCGGCCCGCCCCGGGCGGCACACTTTGAGGGGCGGCAAAAAGATTTAAAACCTTGTTTTTTTTTTTGGTCATCAAATTAGATATTGTAGTTTACTTCGACTTCAACTAAAATTTATAAATGGGTGGGTTGCGAGTTCAACTTCCGCCCCGGGCGGCGTAAGCCCACGCTACGCCACTGCTACGAGGCATTCCAACTTAGTCCAAATCAACTAACCAGCGGCCGATCTAACACAGACTCCAATCCAATATAGAATTGATGAAAGCTGTCCATGATTGGCTAATTACTAACATCACTATGAAAAATACATGTAATATTAAATAGTAAAAATACATGTATATTTATCCGCAATAAACGTTTTAAAGATAAAGAAGATTTCGAGAAGAAGAACGTCTTCTAAAAATGAAATGAAAAAATCAATTATGTATTTGAAGATTGCTTGAACGAAACTTATAACCAGTACACAGAAAGTACCTTGTTAAGGAACTGCTTAAGTTGAAAGGAATTCATAGAGATGCTCCCAAACTTTAACTATCAAACTTGGTCGAGGTACTTCAAATATCGATCCAATATCTTCCTCTCAAATAACTCGATGAAAATAGAATGAAAACGAATACCACTTCCCCTCTTACGTTCGAACTTACTAATGGTATTAGACAATAAAAGCTTTTTCTTGCAATTTCAAATCTATCCCGCAACTCACTTAGTGGCTTAATAACATTAATATAGGGCCTCGCTACACTCAACGCAGCAAAATAGGATTAGAATCGAAAAACTGAGTCATTCGTATACAGTCGCATCCTCTCTATCGAGTTGTTCCTTTTTACTCGACTGCGTCGGAAAGAGGGTATAAAGAAACGATCTTTTTTCAGCGTCTGTAAGTTACTATGTTGTGAGTATGGTACTATAACCCCAACTGACTTGGCAAAATGTGACGTAAGACATATCATTAGAATCTGCTCAGTTTGTAAAGCAACATGCCTTTTTTTCGAGGCGGAAACCTTAAAAAGGTTCCCGACGCCGTGGGAGCGACGCCGGGTTTAATACTTTTACTAGACTTTCTTGACGAAATCTTATATAACGCATTAAATTAAATATACCTATCATTATGAAAAAACCTTTCATATCGACAAAATATACTTATATTCTTAATCCCCATTCCATTAAAGGGGAATTTAATATATTCCAGAAACTATTATTTTCGCCGACTGCCGATTTATATCCCGCACGTACCGTATCAATGTAAACTAGCTACTGGCTTCTAAGTTAATAACCCGTATATCTATAAAAGTAATATGAGAAATGACTACTGAAACCATTCACATGTGGAGAGACCCTTTCTTAACAATGCAATTAAAAGAGATAAAAATATTGCGGCAGCGCTACTGCAATCAACCAACACAAATTCTAAGGATATCTTTGGTAGGAACCGCTAATATAATTTACAAATTCCGATGGATTTGACTACAGTCCCTGATACATAGAAATTCACAATAGAGAAATCTACTCCACTAGGCCCACGTTTAGTATATGGGTGCTTAATACTTCTATTGTGTGTACTACAATTCCTTAGTGCTTAATTGTCGTAGACGGCAGAGAGGAGAGTACTGCATACCTTTAAGCTTCAACCCCTTTTACATGATACTATTCGATCCACATCGTTTTTCGACTCAATTCCCTCTTCTCCTATCTGACACGATCGATCACCTGGGGAGCGGTCACTTCAGCGGGCGCTCCCTGATCTGACGACCAGTGACCAACAAGTGGCAAAATGTGCAAATTACATTTATACATTTTGTAACAATGCTTTGAAATAAAATTGAAGAAGAATAGTTAAGGATTCGGGAGGTGTTCGACCCCCTCGAGAGTCCGCCCGGACAAAGAGCTCCTCCCCATCGAGACCTGAAATTCTTTGCCCGCCGCCCTTATGCAAACTCAGGCGCAGCATATGAGAATCCCGGAGGCTTCGGGTTCTACTTTGTTCTCCACTAAGACAAACCTCAAGAAAAGACCAACCTCCTAAATACACTACGGATTGATTGTAATAAAATTTAAACAGTGATTCTCAATTGCATTATTGTGAGTGGAGTATAACATATGAATAACTCTGCTGAAATGGAGTTTGCAAAGTCATTCATATTGTATATGAATACTATTTTTTTATTAGATACATATTTATTTATATATCATTTTAATTGAATTCATTTGAATTAAAATTGAATACATTTAAAATTTTAAACTGAACTTTAAGTTGTAGCATACGTTTCTTTGAATATTAAATGACACCTAAAATTTATATATTACGAAATAGTCATTTGCACCAACTAGGTAAAGGCATGCGGCCATGACACAAATTTGACAAGTTTCAAACAAGTAAAATACTCATTTGGAATTTGAAACTTTTAATAAGCAAATATTTCGGAACAGGTATTATTACGGAACATATATTATGATAGTTACATTAGTTACCTATCTACTTGATACACAAATAAAAAACAGTAAAAAAATAGAGAGAAAGTTGTATACGTATTTAATTCTTTAACTGATATAAATATTACTACATTAAAACGGCATTGATTTTTTTCTTTTTTTTTTGTCATTTATATCATTCAAGGTATTCTGTTATAGTGGCAATACATCATATACATAGGTACTTGAAATTTATACTGAACATAAGTACGAAAAATGAATTTAGTTCAATAATTTAATTCAATTCTTTCGTATGAATTTAATGAAAATAAATATTTATTAAATAAATAGTCATTTGTTGTAAAAAATCCTCACATTTATTTCCTTCATTATGCAATATATTTAGTTC
>DWNE01005943.1:0-13509 GCA_018249875.1 Cecropterus toxeus | reverse complement strand
AAAAGGAAAAATAAATTTATTGTTATATTTTATTAACAACCCTTTCATTCCGCGAACTTTTGGACCTCCCCTCGTATGTGAGATTTCAATTCTAGTATTTGGTGCAAACAAACTCGTCAAAACGACTGTTTTATTAATAAGATTAAAGCAGCATGTGAACGTGCAGCCCACCTAATGGTAAATGGACACTGTACCTCATTGATGTCTGTAATCAACTTCAATCTTTTGACGTGATAACGTCTTATAAATCGATGAACACCGGCTGCATGCACGAAAAAGTGTCACGTTAATTTGTCGGAAAAATTAAATATTCAATTAACTCCTTCTTTGTATTATACAAAAAATAATAATTTAGTGATAAATAATAACTCAATTTTGTTAAAAAAAAGTACTCAATTATTCATCAATGTTCCTGTATGACGTTATCACGTAAAACTATCGTCAGTAAAGCTACTTTACAGACAATTTTTTATTTTAAGCACTAAAGCTACTCCCAAAATCTAAAATGGTGGTCTCATTATGAAAGCAACCCGGAGATAAATATTTGTTTATCCTAGTTTTAATTAATAAGGTAATTGTTGCTTTAACTTAATTCTTAAAAAGTGCTGTATTGAGGCATTGGAAATAATAATATTTTCACGGACTAGCATCTAATTTCACCCACATAGCTGATATGCGGACGATAACGGCTGAGGTCACCGCCGACGCCCAGTTGGTCCATGACGTCACTGCGCACACGCACCTAACGAGGCATTAGGCACGTTAATATGCATCAAAGCATAACGCTTACTAACGTTTTAGCCCATTATTGCAAACTAAATTACAAGGTATGGCCGAAAACGAAATTTCAATGTGCAATTTTATTTACAATGCAATGTGTGAGTCAAAACGTAAACAATGATTGTTTTCATTGGAGGAAACATAATAAAGTCGTATTAAGTGCATTATGGTTTAGGCGTGAAGACTATGAAGGTTTCTTTTTATTTCTGTATGCGTTTTGCTGATAATTGATGATAATCGAGCAAAAACAAACTGCATTTTTGTAGTAGGTAATTAAATACTGTTAAAGTTTAACACGTTGCAAATTTTGTATGTACTTAATATATTGTGTACAAGCTTTTAACTCCTATTTAATCCCCTTAGGGGTTGAATTTATAAAAATCCTTTTTTATCACTTGCACACACACTTTTCCTCACTTACACCATAAAAGGAACCCCAGTACCAAATTTCAAGGTTCTAGGTACAGTAGTTGCGGCTGTGCGTTGATATACTATAAGTCAGTGAGTCGGAATTGCCTTTTATATACATAGATGTATAAAATGTACTAACGTTGTATAGTATCTTGGTATGTATTCTTTCCAGTTTTATTACAAATTCTTTCAAAGTATTGGGTAAAGCCGTACAATCTCATCGACTGTTTTTAATTTAAGAGATTGCAGTAAGGATTTTTAGATGAAAATTCTTTTATCGTTTGGTATGTATGTAGATTTTTGCCAATTGTTATGTATGAATGAATAAGACGTGATAATAATTTGTAAGTTTATGAGTTTTAATTGAATTTCTGCAATAATTCTATTTTAAAGATTAAATTATTTAATGGTGATATTTATCGAAACTGTATTCACACTTTTAAGCAAACTCCGAATGAATTATATTCAGAATTTTTCGTTATTTGTTATGAATAGAGCGAAATTTCTGAATAAGACTTACTACAATACCGTTGTGAACCCGTTATTGTCCCACTGCTGGGCACGGGTATCTCTCACATTGAGAGAGTATTAGGCCATAGTCCGCCGCGCTGGTCAAGCGCGTATTGGTAGAATTAACACACCTTTGAGAACTTTCAGATGTGCAGGTTTTCTCGCGATGTTTTCTTTCACCGTAAATAAGTGGTAATTAATTTCTAATACGCATATTATTTAAGAAAAATAAGTGGTGCGCCTGGCGCATCAGTGGTGCATAGAATTTGACTCTCGGACCCTCGATTGAGAGGCCGAGTTTTAATCATTAGACTATCACGTCTCAATATATTGACAGATGTTATGATATAATATTATTAATATCTGTCAATATAATTTAATTTACATTTTATTGAGTTACCGTATACATAATTTCACGTATATCCACATGAGATACTTAATTATCAGAAGTAATGTCGTGTAGGTCACTAGCGCTAGGCTATTAGGTAGGTATAGCTTCCGGTATCAGATGACGCACCGCTTTGATCTCGGCCGCGCTGCGCGGTATTAAATGACCTGTGCAATCTAATTACTCGCTCCAGGAACCTATCCAACGGGCACAGTTGTGAGCTTCACTGTTTCCTCGTACTTGTTATCTGTTTCATATTATACAGTTGTTACCTATGCGCGTATATATGGTTACATTATGTGTGTGTGTGTATATTCTTTGTGTGCGTATTAGAAGTAGTAAACAACTAAAAGCATATAGAACTGACATTCTCTTTTTTTATGGTTTAAGTATTTTTAATTCGATTTTACCTTCAACTATTATTTAGGGTACTTTAGGTAAGTCTTGGTATTTACCCATGTAAATATGCTATTCTCTAGCTCCATAGCTAGGGAATAATTATTTACATATTTGATTTAATATAACTTCATATTTGGAACCCATATTTAACGGACATGAGTGAGAGAATTGTAGCATTTGTAGAATAAATTATTCATGAACCAAAAAATCAAGTGTATCTGCTTTTAACCATCATACTAATCTTTCACGCGGGTAGAACCGTCGAGATCCTATATATATTTCGTTCTCATTCACATATATGTCTTCTGTTTGTAATTTTATTATCTAACTGTAAGCGTGCTGAATTGACAGCCGCACATTTAGAATCCTTATTTCGTAGACGCTTACAAAAGTAACATAAACACCCAGATCGAAATCAGAATTTATCATATATCAATATTTAACAACAACATTCTATTAGTTTCCTTATTTTTAGGTTACTTCTATACTAATATTATAAAGCAGTAGAGTTTGTTTGGTTGAACGCGCTATGCTCAGGAACTACTGGTTCAAATTGAAAAATACTTTTTGTGTTGAATAGTATACATTTATCGTGGAAGGCTTTAGGCTAAATAACATTACGCTATGTTTCTTATTTTTTAATGGATTGTTCTCTAATAAATGTGGGTGAAACTGCGTGACACAGCTGGTTTATTATAAGATTGAGGAAGCAAACATGCACTAAGTCCCTGTAATAGTAAGTGATAACTGTCGCTTATAGACATTCAGATGTCTACCAACTTCATATATACTTAACAAGGGTTCTAACTGGAGTCGAACACAGATGTGTTGTCACTCTTGAAAACTAAGATGATCGCCTCATATGTAAGTCACAGCCTGTGTCCACAGTACAGTCCTTATCCTTATGCTCCACAGAACTTCATACATTTACACAGACGAGTTTTTTTTAACGTGGATCATTTTATTGATCAAGTCAATTATAGGTAGATACCAAACACTATACATTTGCAAAGTTGAACGCAAAGCTTCGGCCTTCCTCAACAAACTTTGTTGGAGTTTGCGAATTGTATCTAACGTACTTGAAACTTCCACATCTTGGTTTACCGTTAAGTTTACATAACAATATTTGTCTCTCACCATTAGTGATAGGATTACTAAGATTTAGTAGTGTTCGAATATCAAGTAAATGTAGATAGACTTCTATGTTATATGCCTTCAGAAGCGCGGCTATAGTACTAAAAAGATACTACTATAAGCGCCTATAGGCTATCTTGGTGGAAAGTTAAAAATCAGAAAACAAATATCGCTCCCTAAAACCATTTCATCACCCCCCTTAGCCCCCAGCGCCCACATGGGACGTTATTGCCCACTTTGAGAAACAAAAAATTGGACCAAATTAAAAAATCACGAAGACTATATTATCCTTTTATCTTTTCTTTAACATTTGCATAATATTAAACATAATATTTTTCCATGTATGTACCACCATGTACCGTGAACGATTACACTTTTTTAATAATTACCATTTATGTCATTGTTGCTTGAAACTCATCTCGTCGATACGAGCGAGTACTTAGTGGTTTTACTAACTGCACGAACCGGTTGCGAGCTTTATAACGATAGTAAAATTGATATATACCTGGAAAGAACAAAAAAGTTGATGTTACCGAACAGACGGTGCAGAAATACCGCAAAATTAACATAATAGCACCAGTAACGAATACGCTAGTACGTATCTCTTTACAGTAAGATTGTTCCGATATTTGTCCGATAGTTTTTATACATATATCGATGCGGGTATCGGTATATACAAGTATAATATCAAAATTATTAATCGGCAAACGTACGAAAATCAAAGAAATAGTTATTTCCGCTTCGTCGCAAAACAATACAGTATTTGATTAATATTCATTACGTCTCTGTTTGGCTCTCAACATTTACCAAGACAAGAAAGAGACGTAGCGATTTTAATTAAATATGAGCTTGCAACTTGATACCAAGTAACTCTATAACAAGTTTTGTTTCTGATATCGTTGAAAGAAAATAGTTTTCCATATCGAGATGAAAACCAAATATCGTTTAACTTCCCGTTTAAAATTAAATCGAAAAGGTCATGTCTAATTCCCAGACAAAAAACAAAGTTTCGTACTAAGTACTTGCTTTGTTAACAAACTTGTTCCAAGTTACAAAGTTGGGAGAACGGAGTTTCGAATTTCACTGCCGCGTTCTAGTTTGGAACTGTGCTTTTTGGGTTACAATATATTTGAGTAAAGCAGTAACGATACAGATTTTTGGTTCAAAACCTGAATTAAAAGGGACACAATTACGGCGATTAGTATCGTATAATATTATGAATACAATTATATATACCTACAATAAATGTTATTGAATAATTGCTGATACAACTGATGATACGTGACAAAGTAATTATTATAAATAATGGTAAACATTATTTGTGCCGCCTCTTTTCCATACTTGAAATTCTTATTTTTTTTTAAATGAGGCGATCATCTTAGCCTTCGGAAGTAGCAAAGGAACTATGATTGACTTCAGATATCAGATAACTATATGACCATGCTTACAGCTATTCAAATATGGTAGTCGCTATAGACCATCAGGTGGATGGCATCCAAGCATCAATAGTTTAAAACAATCATACATTATTAATTTTGCATGACATTGTTGCAATTGTGATACTTAATACAAATGAAAAAAACAATTATTATGGAATATATATTCATTTTAACAATAAAGTACTTACTAACGATATGCACTGAAAACTTATCTTTGAAATCCTTTAATATCCTAAAGAATATAAATGTATCATAAAAATATAAAGCACCATTAATAAGCAAGTATGAAAAGTAGCAAGTAAAGTGCTTTAAGAAACTTGCTCCAAGTTGTAACGGGAAAGTTTCGAGTCGCTGCCGTTCGAGTGAACTGCTACCGCCAGGTTGCTGTCAGATCTAATTCGTGAAATTTTGATTACTCGGTGCGCGTGAGTTGTACACGCTATTTCAATATCAATTTCATTCAACAAGGAATAGATAGATCTCTGTCTAAGAGGGTTACTTTATTTGTACAATTCCTTAAAAATCTACAATCCGCAATTGAAATTATCCAAAACCATTGGATAAACCGGAATTATTTCACATCCGCAACCGTATCTGAAATCAGTACATTTTTATTTATTCGTATCTAGATCCGAAACTTCATATCCATACCATCCCTAGCTTCACGTAAAGTGAGTTGCAGACAGTCGCAGTTGCGTTGTTACTTTTCTTGGAGTGATTCAACAGACGTCAAATGTATTTCTGTCCCTAATGTAATAATAGATGGTCGTTATTTAATATTTTCTGCTGCTAACAATAACAGGCCGGTGTCCGCGGCGCGCAGACAAAACAGGATGTGCGGAGGAAAACTCAACAAATAACAAATCGCCGGACACGCCCGCGGCGCTTGTAGGAACACAAACATCGCTATGCTAATATTGTTTAATATAATGGAATGTTGTTTATTATTAAACAATTGTATAGTTTAAGAAACATTAAAGAACCCAAATCTAAAAAAATATATTTTTATTTAAAGTAAGACATAGACGACGTTTCGAATTTTTTAGTTTGGGTTTTAAAACCCAAAAATTCCGAAACTGATGCAACCAGCTTTAGTGATCATTCATTGCCATCCATGACTGTTATGGAATAAGACAGGAATGTTAATTGTAAAATTTATGTTGGATTTTGAGTTTTCACTGCGTCATCAAAACCTTACGATTACCATTACTAGGTAGAAATAGGTTCTTAGACACGTCATGGAAATTTTAAATACGAAATAGACGAGAATTACGAAATAGAAGGGATATTTAAATATATTGTATAAATGAAATTTGTATTTCACACGACCTCTTTGTTGTGGAAATAAAAGACGAATCCATTTCAGAATAATGTAAAAAGCAAATTGCATCGCAAGAAGCGGCCACATCTGGCCACAGTTTTATGTGTTGCAAGGCAATGGTTACAGCCCCTTACCATCCGATTTATAGGAATATATCTAATTTAATTGTCTGTTTGGAATATCAAAATAAAGATGTAACAGTTCAAAAATGTTCTCATAACTCAATGATTCAAGAGCAGTCCTCTTGAATCATTGAGTTTTTGAATGTTACTATTTACCTCTAAATCATCAAACATAAAATCGAATTATACATAATGCATTACAAAATATCTTTATGATATATACATAGATAACATAACAAAAGACATATAACAAAGTACAACAGGCATTATTTTAATACAAGGTACAAAATTGAAATAAATTAATTTGTGTTAGGTACTGAATTAATCTTTAAAGAGACCGTGAAAAGAAAACGTGCAATGACGCAGAAAAGATCACACCTACGAAGTATCTCCAAAAATAAAAGTAGTGTTTTAATAAAGAACGTTTGACTAGCACCGGTATCTAGTGGTTAAAAGCAACTAGTTGCAATCAAACCTTCATGGCTTATCAGAACATTTCGCACGTAAAGAAACGGCATAACTAACAGGCCGATCGTATCTACGTATAACGGAGCCATTGCTACGCCTTTAATTTCGACGCACAATCTCAATACCAAACAGCTATTTATCTGAATTTTGCATGCCGTATTAACGAAGGGGTGGAGAAAGGCGATCACGCACGAAAACACGTAATACTTAAAATCCTTGTGCTAGGAACGAGAATGCAATGACATTACTTTATACGATTGTAAATATAATGTTTGTTCCACCACACCGCGATACGACGCATGCGCGTTGAACCCAGAAACGACACCTGCGACCTTCGTCACTCTCGTCAGTGCCCTCCCAGACATCGAGAGGAGATGTCGCATCCTACAGATCTATCTACTGCATGTATATGTCGATCGTAAACTAAATATTTACAACGCTTCAGAGTTGTCGATACCTTAATTATGTACACAAGCATCCTGATTGGAATGACTCACCGACGGATTAATACTCTTTGGCTTACAAATGTTTGGAAGCCGGCTACTAGCTACGATATATGAACTTTCATTTCGTTCTCATCTACATTAATTGTAATTAATTTTTCCCAATTTTAGACCTCGTCATATTAATCAATTACCGAGCGTCCATTGCAGGTGCTACCTCGCGTAATCCTTTTACCTAATGACCTTACATTTTACCCCAGTCTGCTGATGGACTTAGTACTAATACCTGCTTAGAAATCTTTAATTGACACATCGAAGTTAAGTAGCTTAGACTGCTATAAGCTTCATACTCTAGGGTTTCTTAGAAAATTAAGAACTACGATATTTTGTTGTATAGTTCATTGTTGCGAATGCATATGTGACTAAGTAACGTTATGAAATAATAATACGGGTAACTATATTACTTACCCGTATCTTCATATACGATTAAGGTTGTTACACGTTATTGCAATAAAGTGTTACACTGCATTGGTGTAATTGTATTTTATGAAAAAGGAAGTACTCGAAAATACTTTATTTTGCATGATCAGGGATTGGAAAATAGTTAACTTTACATTATTTTGATTACTGAAAAAAGGTGGCACCTGTGTATACGACATACTTTTCCAAAAGTAGCTACGAAATACATTCATAACTAAAATCAGATATTTATTAAAACCTCCTTAATACCTTACGACACATTTCATTTCACTGCAAAGTCGTTTTAAGTTTAGGCATCGAAATATGAGTTGCGCGTGTCGGTGGGCGAGATTTACTGTTGACTAGTGAGTGCACGCGACTTCGTGCCTAATTATCGAGTCACGATCACGACTGTCGCCAGCCAACACGAAAGAAACTGCGCAACGAAAATCAACGGAAACAGAATAAAAACTGTTTTAATGCCTTATTTAAAAATAAGACTTAAACTTTAAAATAATAACTTGAAAGAAGAAAAAAAATTCTTAATGAATTTATCTTGAGGAATTGAATACGGAGATATTCACAAACCAATTGCAGTAATTTCATAGAAAGTAAGTTTTAATTGAAGTTGGAGATATGCTAATCAGAGATAATTGATAGAGTATGCCACTTCAGATAAATACTTACTGTTAATAATAGCTATGTATTATTTCCGTAACCCATTTTACTGTACAAATTTGATTTCTTTATTCTAGCTATAAAGAATATTTGACAAAAAATCACTAAATCATATTACCTTGGGTCTATGAAAAATTTTACCCAACTCTTGCACGTTAATTTGATTTCTAGGAACAAGAGTGTTAGGACCTACCTGGGTTTACGAAGATTCTACATGGTGGTAAAATAAGTATTTTTTGATTGAGGAAATACCACCGCCATACCAAATGCTTACGTGAAGCGGTTCTTGGGTTTCGGTGTGGTTGGGTGATTGGGTATGGTTTGCAGCAGGAATATTATGGATATTAAATTTCGGATCTGGATACGGATACGGATATAGGAATAATATTATTCTCCAGGTGGTAGAACTAATGTAGTTCGACCGGAGAAGTACCACCATCGCACCTATTTCTAGCGTGCAGCAGTTCGTGCATTTCGGTGGAAGGGTGTGGTTGCCGGCTCACTTATATACGAGGCGACCATCTTAATCCTCGGAAGTATCAACGCGCCTGTGAGCGACTTCATATAGAATCCCTGTTCTAAGTGAAGTTGCTCACAGGTGTGCATGGGTGGCAGTAACCATTTACCATCATATGGACTGCATGCTCGTTACTTCATAGCCTTCATACTTATAAAAAATATATATACCAGTTTTGGTTACGGTTACGGATATGTAATAATTTCGGATTAACCGTTAGTTTTGAATAGTTTCGGTTACGGATATCATATTTTTAAGGAATTTTAAACGTAGAACACAAATAGGTAATGTTTCATTTCTATGTTTTCATTTCCTATTACATTCAGGTATATCAGTTACTATGCTACTTAATCAATTTTAAGTTTTATTTACTAAAACTAAAAAAATCATGTCTCCAAACATATCCGAAACATTGATATCAGATACGGTTACGGACATTTTTTTTATTTCGGATATCCGATAGTATCCATAACATCCTTTGTTTGCAGCTTTCATATGAGACGGCTATATGAAAGCATCTGCGATTGACTTCAAATAGAACTCCTGTTTTACGAATGCGTTACAAATTCGTACGAATACGTGTTCCATGAATTCCAAGTTGCTTACAGATGTCGAAGGGCGGCAATGACAATCTACCGTCAGGTGGAAAGCTGTCGCGTTTGCTACTTCCATCATATTATATGAAAATTATATAATAATCCAACGATTTCTGTGTCCTTTTATATGTCATATGTTTACAATACATTAGAGCCAATTAACACCTTTATTACTTAATACCTTTGCAGTAGATTAGAAGTACCTGAAAACAATTCAATAACTCATTGCGACCTTTAATGCCATAACATTGTTTATCGTTACACAATCAGTTGGATCGTGTGCAATTACCTTTATTACGGTAATCCAATCGTTTTGCAATAAATAATAGTCCATTACCGTCATAAAGATTGCGTAAGTTACGGAGCTTTAAGTAATGAAACTTAGACAACTTCGTTATGTATGATTTGTTTTAACTGCCATGTGAATGTTACTCGTAAATTCAATAAGTATTGTGATAAACAATGCTTACACGCGACAATAATCGTAAATTAAATTTAATAATTTAATAATGATAAATAAATAACGTTAAAAATCCGTCCAGCATTCAATTACCAGCTTATTCCAGCACGCTACGTCGGTGCCTCTGTGGTACATTATTAAATTATTTAACACAGTGAATTCTTCTACCACTGTGCGCGGGTTTCCTTGAAAATGAAACGCGGAATGAAAGAGTTCTTGGCCACGTCCACCTCGCTGGCCAAGTGCGAATTGGAAGTCTTCATACGCTTTTGAGAACTTCTTTTAGAGAACTCTTAGGCGTGTAGGTTTCCTCACGATGTGTTCTTCGAAGTAAAGCAGTGATAACTAATTTTAAATACGCGTATCATATTTAAAAAAAAAAAAACAGTGGTGTGTTCCTGGTATAGAACTTCGGACCTTTGTGTGAGAGTTCGAATACGACCATTAAGCTATACAAATATTTTACTCTTATATTTTGGCATAGTTAGTAGTTACTGTCTGAATCTTTCTTATGCGTTCGCTTACTGTACAAAAATTAAATATCTATTAATAAATATGCGCAATACTTGTATATCTTATCATTTTATTGCGTAATCCGTTATTGTCGATGGTCGTTATTAAATTCATCAATCGTTTATTACTCCGAGTTAAGATTAGATGCATTGCGCAATCCTCCAATGATGCAAATGCGATGCGAATAAATAATTACACATGCATGAATCCAAAAATTATGTTTCTTCAATATTATCATTTATTAATAGTTCAAATATTTACTCTATCAGAAATTTTAAAATTGGCAAAAAGTGAAAATTTCGCGGCAGATCAATTAGAATACTTAAGAAGTTTGTAATTTTAAAATTTTATTTTATTAAATACTTAATTGTACATAATTTATATTATTATACATTACTTACTTAAAAAAACCCTTTTATACAAACAAAAATTAAACTATATAAATAAAACAAAGAGTCCAAACCGCTGTCTTTTGGAAGGGTACCAAGAAGGCTGGCCACATTTCTCCTTTGAATAGCTAGGCTAATCCCTTGGCCAAAATATGAACCGGCCCTCGGATCCCCAGAAATGTCAACCAGACGCGAAAACATTTGCAAAATATAATAAATTACGTAGAAAGCCAAAATAATGACAAGTAGGTACTTATCTACATGTATTATCGTGGGAAAAACTGACAATAAATGTTTATGTAGAGACCGACCCCATCAGGTAAACAGAACAATACGTTTTATTCGATACTTGTGCTTATCAAACGTTATTTTTAATCCGATTGCTGGGCTTTCATTGTGTTACCGCACTTTTTGTATGAATATGCAAAACCGGGTTTCATTTAAACTGGCTGCTTTGTTTGCCCTTCGAATTATACAATTGTACAGGTGTCGGTTAATAAATTACTGTGACAATTGCGTCCCTACCTTCCCCTTGACATCGATTATTGCTTTATTATCTGTCGCTTTTGTTCGTTTTGTATTTATTTTAATGTTGTCTATTTTTTCTATATTTTACACGTAAAAAGATTCGGGGTCGACTGCTTCTGAATGATAACATTGTGATTGTTTATTGATTGTTGATAATCTGTTCAATAATTGACCTAGAATCAAATATAATTTACCGCTTCTAACAAGGATTTATATTTCAATTAATTTAATTTTATACATATATATTTTTTAAATTAGATAGCTAACAACACACGAACACGCTCAATGAATGTTATCTGTAAGTTGAAAAGTATTTTGGCATAAAGTTTCTATAGAATATATAATCTGTCATCCACTACGGATTTGAATATATGAGTAGTTTGAATCACATATCATAGATTTTACTTTTATTTCCCATCAATAGAATATCAAACAGGATTACCAAGGATACATTTATAGTCGTGTGATAAGCATCTCGGTCGTGCGTCCCACCTCACAACTTAGATTACATACAAATATTATAGTCTCACTAGTTTGATCACGCAGAACTTGACATCCGTTACTATATACTGTTCAATGTAACTACGTAAATGCAATGTCCAATCACATATAAAATTACATTAAATTTAACCAAGTGCACCCACCGTTTAATCGGCTTTAAAAAATAACAAATCTTAGTTTTAAATAGTTTAATATTTTTTGAGACAGTAGATAGCTTTTAATGATATTTAATTAAAGCTACCTACAAGACTAAATATAACGACGAGATACCTTTTGTTATATTTTTGATAATCAAAATTCAATTCATTAGTTTTGTTTTTTTTGCGATTACAAACACACAGACTGATAGACAGACAGAAATAAATAAAATGTATAGAAATTTCTAATGTTGCCTATTCTTAGTCTTCCAATCATTAATACAAATATATGCGATGTCCAGACACGAGTATATTTCATTATATTATACGTACGAATTTACTAATCTATACTCTATACATATAAATAAAACAGTCTGTTTGTAATATCAAAATAACATTTTTTTACCAAATGCATATAAATATATACAAGATACTGATAACAAAAAACCATTTAAAAATTTTTTTGTCTGTCTAGGTAGGTCTGTCTGTGAAGGTATATCAAGTATAAAGTAAGTATCAAATTGGATTGTGGAGTCGTTGCTTGAAACGAAAAACGTTTAATTATATGTATGTCACATTACATTTCTTTTAAACGCGGGTGAAACCGCGGGTTCAGCTAGTAGGCATAGAAACTATAGGTATAGAAACTACATTATTATATGCTATGACTTAATATAATATATTAATTCCATTTAAAGCTCGCCATTGCGATGATTTAATATACAACTAGGCACCACAGGTATTCCAGAGTTTTTTTCTCAGAAATAATAGTTTAGCTTAGTTGACCACGCTTGCCAGGCGGGAATTAGTATTGGCAGGGCATGGCATTAGATCACATATCATTATATCTATTACGTAGAATTGTCAGGTATATGGGTATTATGTGTTCCTTCTGAAATAAAATGTTGGTTTCGTTACGATTTGTTCCTTCAGTGTCAAAAGAAGTAATAATTGAGTTGTTTTCAACCGGGAATCGAGCTTATATCAATAAATTGTCAGCTTGTAGTACGGATGTAGATAATATGATAGGCACTATCAGTTACGTGTGCATGGTGCAATTTTTTCACAAATTTCAATACAATTGCTTGTATGTCCAATAAGATCCGATTTTGTAGTTGATAACGAAAATGTCTGTCAGTGTCAATATATTAGTGTTCCCATATATATCTACATACTTAATAACGGCTAGGCTTTGTTGATTTTTGACATTTATTTTATTTATTTTTTCCAAATGAGTATTATTTTTACCGACTTCCAAAAAGGAGGAGGTACTCAATTCGTCTGTATTTTTTTTTTATGTTTGATACATCGAAAGT
>DWNE01005942.1:0-13509 GCA_018249875.1 Cecropterus toxeus | reverse complement strand
ATCCGGCAAGAAACTCAGCGGGTTTGTCTTTTTTGTTTATATAATATCTTTTTTTCTTTCTTTTTTATAACAATTTAATTTTTTAAGTAAATTGTTTACAGAATTCTATTTAAACGTTAAACATCTACCACTACTTTGCCTTTTGAAGAAGCGGCGAAAGAAACTCCATATCAGATTTATTTTAAGAAAAGTTTAAACAAATCGAATTTTAGGGGGGAAATTTTTAATGAGGATTTGCAGTTTAATCATTAGATAAAGCAACGCTCCAGGGACTGACCTCATATATCACTTGCTCCAATTTGCAGTTGATTACAAATTATATCTATATCTATACTGATATTATAAAACAGTAGAGTTTGTTTGGTCGAATGCGCTAATTTCAGGAACTGCTGGTTCGAATTAAAAAAATATTTTTGTGTTAAATAGTACATTTATTGAGGATGCCTATATGCTATATAACACAAATGTTTGTTTTTTCTTTCTTATGTAGTAACAGGTAAAACCGCGTGGCACAGCTAGTAAGATATATAGTAACAAAAGCAGCAGCACTTACCATCAGGTACAGTTACAGGACTATTCATTAGCTACTTCAATTCCAAAAGAATGAAGTCAAATCCAATCCAATCGCCTGCGAATCGTATCAAATCCTCGACGTAACTCGTCAAAATTGGTCACTCAAATGCAGTTCGATTGGCGAATTTTCACCGATCCTACGGTAATTGACTGAGACCGTGAACCATTAGACCTGAGCCGGATTGGACCAATTGGACCAATTCCGAAACGTTTATTCGCTGCTCCAAAAAGACAAAGAAATGCCCTCGTGGAGGATTTCATATTTTGTCTGGAGTTAAAACTAGAAGCGAATGGATACTGAGTTTGAAAAAAGTTATTTCGAAAATTTAGTTTTCATATATGAGAGTAATAATGGATATGAATTGCAGTTGTGTAGCTGATATATAGGATTAAAGTGTAATTTTGATGTTGGCGACCGGCGATTGCGACAGACTGCTGCGACTGTATCGCACGATTTACTGTTATCCATCTTCGTATCGTATCAAACCGCGATGGCAAAACGCTATGGTCAATCAGAAGTTTAAATCAACACTATCTCACAGAGAAACAATAAAGATACAAAAAATAATCGGAAAACTGCTAGTCAGCCTCGAAAGGTTTTGTAGCATTATCTATAAAAAACAGCAAAAATATCACAGTATTTGTAGTTATCATCGGCATCATCTGTGCAATTTTCAACTGTCTAGCTGACACGGTTCATGAGAAACAGCCTGCTGACAGACAGACAGCGTAATCTTAATAATGGGTTCCGTTTTTATCTCTGTGAACCCTAAAAAACTTCGATTCGAGTAGTATGAATAAAAAATAAAATAAAAAAAATATTCCAATGACACTACATTTCCTTATGACAGTTACACGAAAGGGACGAAACTTAGAAAAACTAATTACAAGTTAATTTCCTTATAAAACCTTTACTAGAAAAGTTTCCCGGACCTTCCGGCCTCAAGCCTTTTTACGAGCAAAAGTTGCGCAATAAATCTTCCCCACCACCGACCATCGGAGACTGATTTCCGAAGTCATAAATACCGTAAAACCCATAAATAAGGTTAATTCGCCATAAATATTTTCCCAGTTGTCCATTACTGGGGCATAATAATGACAAAGTATCAGGAAACAGCTGCTTTTTACAAAATATGGACCTCACCCCGTATCAAAGTTTAAACTGCCCTCGGGGTAAATGTTTTTGATATTTTTACAATTTAGCGTAATACTTTTATCGTTGTTGTGTAACCACGTTGTTGGGGTGACTTAGGATAATAAAAACATCATAATAAATTTGTTTTTACGACTTTTTATCCGACCGCGTTAGATTGAGGGTATTGTTTTTTGAGCGTCCATTCCTTTGGCACGCTCTAAAGCCGAATCAGCTCACCAGATTTTAACATGTGAGATATCGTTGGATTTGTCTTAATTGTTAAAGTCACTTAGGCTATATAAATTTTCATGTAGGCTGAGGTTTTCTTTAGCGTAACCATATGATAAAACTTGGACGGTACTATTATATTTTAATATTTTTATTAAAAATACATATAAGATAAAACACTCAACTGTGTTTTAAAATAATGAACTAAAAAACTGTAATTTTTTACTGTATATTTTCTTGTTTGGAAAAAAACTACGTAACTAACTACCGAAATTATCTCTTTCATTGTCTGCATTACTTTTTAGTCTTTTTACCTTTTTTATTCAGTGGCTTATTTTTGAACTGACGTTTTTATGTGTTTTTAAAATGATTTATTTCATTTAAATATAATTAATTTATAATTATCTTTATTTTTATATACACGGCGGTATTATTTAATTAGGCAACAAAATGAATAAGTTTTTTTTTATCACATTGGTGTAGTAAACGAGCATGCAGTCCATCTGATAGTAATGGGTGCCGCTGCCTTCAATTCAATTTCAGATGCGTTGTTACTCCCGTGGATAAAGTGCTTCCTTCATAGCCGTCAACCACACCTTTCCACCACGGTAATAGTATGATACTATTACCGTGCTTCCACCGAAACGCTAGAATTTTACGCTACAAATAGGTGTGGCGGTGGTACCTCCCCGTTCGAACTACACTGGTACTACCGGCTGATGACTACTTTCTATTGTACGAATTTGAGTTGTACTGTAGATTAATATACTCAGAGAGATTAATACAGATATTAAGTAATTTTAAGAGTTATATCACCGGAAAATGCGTATGATTCATTGCATTTTTATTTACAAAATACGATTACAAAATATTTTCGTATTTAATCCTTTGAATCCAGCCCTTAGTTCTCTCTAGTTTATCAAATTCCCGAGAAATGACCTATGATTTTTGCAAACCTCATTGCTTTTCTGATATTACATGATACTAACGCCAAAATGGGCGGAAGTAATCGAGCAAAGTGCGTAACGCAGTAACTCTGCACTTGGCTTAATGAAGTTGAAGTCCCAATTTATCGGGCAGAGGCCAAACAAGTAAGTAATAAGATGGTTATAATGATCGGATAGTTTTTAAAACATAATTTCTGAGCTGACGCTGATAATATAATTGTACCTAAAATGGGAGAAAGTACATCATTTTACCTATGGCCAAAAGGTTCGTTGCTACGGGGACTAAGTTTTATATCCTGTAAAGTTCTCTGCCGTACTCACTCTTGAAGACTCACAGTAGCGCTCACAAGTCACAAAGACACAGTCTCTGCTTTACTTACAGTAGCGCTTAACATTGCTGTTATGTCACTGAAAGAGTGGTGGAGAGCCATTTAATTAGAACCATATTAGAAACCATATTATTAGAATCCATTAAATATTTTATCATTTAACATACAGCTTAGGAAGAATCATCCTCGTTTACGAAGAAAAAAAATGTTACAAACAATAATCTTACGTTAGCTAAGTCTCAGTCGGAGATATTTGCCTATTCTTACAATATTGTTCAAGTGATAAATCGGTTTATTTTTAAAATTTCAATCATTAAAAATAATTAGCTCTATTAGCATCCAGATAATAGGCCATCGAAATTTCAATTTCATCGCGTGTAAATCTGTACAAATTTAAAGCGAAACATACACGTACCTCACCACTGGGGTAAATACACCAAATGTTTACCATAACGCTAATTCAATCGGAGCGTCGCGACGCTGTTTAATTCGAGAGGGAAATTAGATACGAATCCGAGATGCGGTGGAATGTTTGATTTGATTTAGCCTCGTGTGGGGAATGTACTGAAGCCGTCGGTTACCGTTTTTACCATGTTACCGATGAGCCTAACTGGTAATGGGCTTTACGCCCGAATAACGTGAATCAAATTTCGTCCTACGTACGAATGGTTGTGTAATCATAAAATATACTCGTATACCATATTAGGACTGTACACTTCAGGTTTATCAGTTTAGCAAACAAGTGATAATAATAACAAATAGCGTTTCGACAAATAAATGGATTTGCGACTATATTTCAATAGAGTCCAAAGCAATAAACTTGTATTGTCAACAAGTGTGTTTACTGTTGTGATATTTATTCAAAGCTTACAATTCAAACGTAATGTTAGTTATAGTTTATTATTGTAATAGTTTTAGGATCGACCAATATTTCTTGTAGACTTAAAACAGGTTTAGACTCTCAAAAAGTAATATATTACTCTTACTTATATTATAAATGCGAAAGTTTGTATGTATACTTATTTGTTACTCTTTAATGCAAAAAGGTACTGGTCGGATATTAGTAAAATTTGTTTCAGACTTAGTTTGTGACCAGGATTAACTCATGGAATACTCATTACCGTGGCCAAACCTGGAGGACTTGCCAGTATAATCTACTTAAAAAGAAACCATTTGTAAATCACAAATAATGCAAAGTTTGGCGTTAGGACTTCCTATCACGACATACAACACTAATTGTATCCTGATTCTATCATATGACACTAACTATTAATGTCGTATGATAGAATCTAACTAGACGTAGGGTAAATATAAATAATTATCTACCACCAGAGCTTGTCAACGATTTTTCCCAGCAATAGCATTTTCGACATTACTATACATGCAACTAATTCGAAATATCGTCCTATAAGCAAATTAAAAACCACGTACCGTAAGAACCCGTTCATAGTAAAACGCATTCGAGCCAGGATTCTCAATAGAGCTTATTTAAAGCTGAAACCTCAGAGCATAAAAAGCATCACCCAAACCCAACTCATTTCCGTAGAATGAATAATGCACCCGCAATTTGCCGGCCGATTTCACGGTCAAAACTTTCGGGTAGCTCGGGTAGTTTAACCGAAAATTGCCCTCCGAAGTTAGTTGGCACTTGTTAATCCGCAACTTTAAATTCGTGGCGACAAAAACAATCGCTGGGTGGGTGAAGGGCGAAAAATTTTACCGGCTCGTTACCCACGGCGACGGCCAACTTTTGGGTGTTTCACCCTAAAAACGATAGTCGCTAATCAGGAGTTGTGGAGTTGCGGACGCGGGACGTGACGAGCGCGGGTCGGTCAGAAATGTCTGGTTTTTACTCGTCACTGTTCCTCTCGAGTTCTTACAAGCAGACTATAATAAAATACACTACAAATCTTCAACCCCTTAGAGGTTGAATATCAAAAAATCTTTCTTAGCGTGTTTATATTAAAAAATAAAGTAAATTTTATGTTGTTTCCGTCAGTAGTTATTAATCTAAAGTGAGGGCTTTTGCTGTTTATTTCTATCGACTTTAAATTAGTTGTTAGTTATTTGTCTTCTTAATTTAATTATTACATTATGTTGCAATAGACAAAATTCTACTAAAACTTAACGTTATTTATTTGATTTTTTATTTTTTATATAAAATACAAAGATTTTTATGGAATAAATTTAAGCTATTTTTTTCCTGATTAGATTACTAGCTGAAGATAATAGCCAGTACCGATACCTTAAAGTGTCAACATGGATTCCGAGCCACTAGCGGTCACCCATCCAACTACCGATCGCACTTGACCCTACTTAGTTTCATAGGTTTCCTACACAAGCAACTTGCAAGTGTAAATATCTCAATAAGGTAGACCTTATTGAGATATTTATACCAAACTTTCATAAATCAACCTGTCATTTTCAATGACATAGTGGCACAAGTATAAATCTACATACCCATAATAACACCCAAGAGCGCGGCTGACACCGTAATGTAATCAGTCCTTGAATTATGTGCGTGAACTTCTAGCGATGTAATTCCACAACTTATAATTGCTTCGCTCAGTATAATCGGGGACAGGTGTCGGAACTAGAGGTAGTTATATTGGTATATGAGTTATATGGCTAAGGTTATTTACGGCTATACTTATATGTTTAGTTTAAAGTTTAAAGACATGTTACATGTCTTAATCTACAGCCGAAAGTTATCGTATCATCAAAGTGATCAAATAAGTTTAGAGATTAATGTAGTGGTACTTTCAAGGTAGAACGAGTGTACTTTATCCGGGAAACTAATGCCGCAACATCATTGGCGTAGCGTGCCATAGCGGGGCCCCTGATAGAGTTTGTGTGGGGACCCTTAGGAAGGGTAAAGATTTTTAACAAAGAAAAAGTATTTGAATATAGTGATGAGAAATATTTATTTATTATAATTATCTATTGGCGTTTTTATTATTTTTTTGCACGCACGTTGGGGGCCCCGTGGCTCGGGGCCCCGTATAATTGATACGGTAGATAAATCAGTAGCTACATCTATTTCTATTTTGAGAAAGTTCTTGTATTTCGGTGGACGGAAGAGGGGACCGGCTTATTCGGCCCTTCAGAGTCGCAACGCATCTGTGATTGGCTTCAGATAGAACCTCTGTTCTGTATATTGTTATATATGCCTGTGGGCGGCAGCAATCATTTACTAGCAGATGAATTGCATGCTCGTTTGCTACTTCAATCTTATTAAAGTGAAACTGCTCGCAATTGTGATATGTAAAGTACATTTTTACTTTGTTGTTTGTCAATATTGACGACCCGCGCGGCGGAGCGGTCACCGGTGTGACGCGCAGTGGGTCCCGGGTTCGATTCCCGGCCAGACAGAAATATGAATGATGAGTTTAGATTTCTGTTCTGGGTCTGGGTGTTTTGTATTCATTTTTGTGTGTCCATGGCACATTATATACAGGAGAAAATCCTAGTGTGGACCTATGAGTGTAGAAAGAGCGTTTATGAGTGTTTTAATATGAATGCCAACTAAGTTACTACTATATCTGTAACTAGCTTTTATCAACTTTACTCGCGGTGAAAGATTCATAAAAATCATATTATTAGCTGGTTACCATTATTGGTTAACTCTACCCTTAAGTCCTGACTAGGATAATCGGCATAAAAGAAAAGTTTCTAATATCAGCAGCTGGTATGACGATATTTTCCCCCTTTTAAAGATTGTTATTGCACAGGGCATTCTTGGTAACCGCTGATCGGTAAGCAAGTTTATATAGAACAAGGGTTCTATCTAAAGACAATCACATATGCGTTGCTACTGCCTAGGATTAAGATGCTCGCCTCATATAAAACTTAACTGGCAACCACAGTCTTTCACCGAAATGCAAAAACTGTCTCATGCTAGAAATTGGTGCGAAGTTGTAAATAATTAATCTAAACTATAATTTATGTTATATTTAAGTATCTTGCAATTTATTTACGTCGGGAGGTCGTATCGAACTCTATCCCTCGCGAACACTACTTTTTCCGGGATGTATTGGGTACTTCGCAATGTTCTTTTTTGTATGTTAAAGCGCTGATAATGAGTATGTAAAATTTCATGATCGGTCGATCAGTTAAGGGCTTACGCCATCCTTATTTACTTCGGTTCGATTTATCATCGGGCATGTCCTATTGAATTTAGATTTAGGGTTAAAAGCAAGTACCTACAGGAATACACAAAGGTGAAAAAACATTTATGTTGGTGTCTACATCTATTTGGTTTAATACCTAAATATTCGTTTTTGTATATTGCTTGTTTTTATTAACAAAATGTTCTGTACAATCCGCCTATCCAAATGGCATTGTCGCATCAGGCCTTTGTTTATTTGGAAGCAAAAATTAATATTCTGTCCGTAGAGGGGAAGCTGGCTGCCCGCCAGTGCCTCTGTATCGATGTCCATTAATTGCACTTTTCTATCGTCGCTTCATTCGCTAATTGCTGTTGTTTCTTTGGAATTCTCTTATATTCGTTGGCAAGCGAATATTGATATCTATTGTGGGTTTTCCGTTTGTTTTGTCTTTGTTTTGTAATTTATAACATAAGGAATGGTAACAAGTATCTACATTCTTATCATCTTTACGTTTACAAGGGGAACTGTATGGATGTAATAGTTTATGTTTTGTATTATTTACTAGCTGTGCCTGTCATTTTTATCAGTTATTACATAAGAAGAAAACAAAAAAACATAGCGTGATTTTATATAGCTTACAGCCTTTCTCAATCCCCCCATTCAACACAAAAATAAGTTTTAATCCAAACCAGTATTCCTCAGATTAGTGCGTTCAACGTTATATAAACATATGAGTCGGATATACAACTCATCATGCAAAACTTAAGTGACTCATTTATAACAAAGAATGATCATTAATGAATCATTTAAAATCTTGGAAATGAAGTAGTCACTACGTTACTTAAAAGAGAATTTTCAGGCCTTAAGTATTTGTTAATTTCGAAAACATAAGTTTCGATGCCACGAAAGAATTTTTCACAAAGTTCATTGACGATTGTAGTTAGTATACATCGAATGATTTAGAATAATAAAACAATATTAAAAGAAAATATAGGTATGTTTATGTAAAACTTCAGAAATATTGATTCTTCTTTGATCTATATTGCGAGTCAATCTCAAGGCAAAACATATAACGATAACAGTATTGAAGACTCAAAGGTTAATTTCATCTTGAAATAATAACCAAGATTTTTCACTTGCTAGCGAATTTTATATTACATATTATAATAAATATTTCATCATTACACACGTACCTCAATAACACATACATTATGCATTTTGCATACATTATCATGATGATAGCTGAATGAACATTGAAGACCATTGTAAAGATCTAATATTTTTTTAACTACTCAACTTTGGACAAATAAATAATTGATTGATCACATTCGGCATGAATGTAAATTTGATCTAAAATATGGGAATTGTTAAGCGAGGAAAAGCCCATTTCTATAAATTTCTGCATTTTATTCTAGAAGAAGACTGCCATTGATTTCAATTTGTGATTAGACTTTAATTATTGTTCGCATTAATTAAGAAAGAGATCGTAAAGAATCGCATATGTTTGAGATTTTTTCATTATTCTCCATAATTTGCCTATCGTAATAGATTGCGACATGCCTTTCCATTCTGAGGGAATCTCTGATTAAGATAAGAGCCAGATTTGATAAAAAAAAATAAAAACAATTTAGAATAAAACACAACAACTCAATTACATCTAGCGGATGTAAGGTAACGTTGTAACATAACAATTCTAACCCAGCGATCATACAACGAGTACGTTAACGAAACTGGCCATCTGGCAGCGTATCGTTATGTTGCTGTTAACGGAACCAGGAGTTGAATAACGAGTGATGGCAACGTTGCTGGGGAAATGAAAAGGCAACGGAGCAAATTTGCAAAAATTGCCGCGGAATCGGCGGATCCTCTAGCGTTCTCCCAGCTTTTTGTAAATTGATACCGTGCACCGTCGGAACAGAATAATGCCACTTTTGTTCCGATGATATTGCGTTCGTACCACGACTCTTTATATACAGGACGTATGTTATATTTTAATCTATTGCCTCTTAAAATGTTATCTTGCAGTTTGTACTATTTACAATCGCAATTATGGGTGTGGGTGGGTCTATACACGGTCTTCCTGCAAATAAGTGTAGGAAGACTGTGTATAGAAAGCCTATAGTGCCTATAGTGTAGCCTATAGTGTCTATGAATACAAAGCCGAATACACGAACACCCAGACCCAGAATAGAATTTAAATTCATGATTCAGATGTGCGTCTGGCCGGGGATTAAGCCCGGACTGCGTGTCAAACCGGTATGGAGACCGCTCCACCACACGAGTTGTCAAATCGTCATCTTTTTATTCGATTCAACGTCCAAAATTGTAAAAGTAACCCTTACAATTTTTGATTTGTCATTAACACTGGAAGTAGTCGTAATAAATGTCCGTTCCTAAAATTAAACTACTGTAATAGAATAGAACAAAAAAGTTTGAATAGATTTGTTTATAACCGTAATATAGAAGTTGCAAACGAACACGCAGACGGTAATGGCTGTTGCTGCCCATGAACATCTGTAATCATACCCAGATAGAAATAGAAGCCTCCCTAACGTTAAGGGCATTGCCAGCGAACGATTGATTGATTGACATATAAAACAATGAAATTTACATTTTAGGGAGGGTGCAGCTGCTCCTCTATTTGACCGCTCCACTATCCTGTACTACCCTACAAAACCGAAATAGACAGATATACTGATGGCGGTGATGCCTCCGGAATCATGTCACGAAAGGTATTATTATTAAAAAATATGTATAAAGCATTTGAAATGCCTGGTGTCGTAACAACATAAAGATTTAGAAGCAGAATTACAAAAATACTGGCACACAGGAAATTGGGCTCTCCCGGAGAGAATACTATCTGTCTCTCTCGTGCTTGTAAATTCATATCTTGTTCCGCTACCTCTTTATCATGCCGCTTTGGAACCGATTTCGCCTTTTATCTGATCAGCATTATTTTCGCGATTTGCCATTTTCCAAATTGAGTTCTGCACATTGTGGTTATCGAAGTGTTTTATACTCAATTATGAGAATACAGAAAATATGTTTTCGTGATATCGTTTTTGTGCTTTGTTAAATCCGAACTACCCACAACAATGACAACACTGGCAGATCCAGGATTATTATTATGGGAGTAAGGGGAGGTGACAAGCTGAAAGTAGAAAAAATGGATCAAAATGAAGATCTTCCTGAAAGTTTACAAGATTGCAGATTATATATATTTTTTTGATCATCGAAATTTCAATAGGTTCAAGTATGGACTCATTTACAGGGAATTTAAGCCCCTTAGCTCCTTCCTGAATCTGGAAGTGCTCAAAGTTGCTAAATTATTTAAACTAACAGGTGGTTTTCTACATTAAATAAAACATAAGGCTCCAATCCCCAATATCCTTAACTTTCATTTCGTTTCTCCTCACGCACTGTACCTACGTTTAGTTTTATTGCGGCGATATAAAGTTCTAGACAGTTCGTTAATTTTTAAATTCGGACCGTAATTTAACAGGTGGTAGTACCAGTGTAATGCGTTCAGGCCACATCTATTTCTAGCCTAAAGCAGTTCTTGCGTTTCGGTGGAAGGATGGTTGCTGACTTACGTATGTATCAGGCGACCATGTTAACTCAGGAGTAGCAATGCATCTGTGATCGACTACAGATAGCCCCTTCAGATAACCCCTGTTCTATATGAAGTTGCTAACAGGGCATGGGCAATGGACAGTAATAACCGCTCGCCATCAGGTGGACTGCATGTTCGTTCCCTATTTCAATCAGATAAAAAGGTCAGAACCTTTTTATCTGTTTTGAGGCAATTCATGGGACAATGTTTTATACATTGTACCTGGAAATGTATAATGGATATAAAATGTTTTCCATTTTTTTTGGCCGATATGTTGTTACATGGATGGTCACGGCGAAAATGCCGTGGCGGGGAGAAAACGTTGACAAGCATTAGTGGTAGATTAACCTCTCTACCCTAAGTCTAGGTCGTTTTGTTTTCACAACTCATAATGGAAACTATTAATGTCGTTGTGTGGCACCTTTGTCACACTTATTTATGTTTATAATAGCAATACAACGTTGCTATGTTTTAGTTTCGTAAGGTGTTGTGAGTAACAAAAAATCATAAATCATTTATTAATTTGTCAGCAAGGATAACAAAGGTGTTCACAATTATAGAAGGGCGGTTACTGTGCCAAATATTTACAATTCCTTGAAGTAAAAAAAAAACAAAATTTACGAATATACAAAAAAGCAAAACAAAAATATATGAATAAAAAAATTGTCATCTCTGTCTCATCTTTCGCGAGTTGTTTTCAATTAAAATATTAGTCGAATTCGACCCCTAAGTGAACAGACCTTAATATAATTATGACATAAGTTCCGTATAATTCATTATGACGTTTGGACTTTGCGCTAATTTTCTCAGTACACTGCAAGAAAAAAACAGCGTTAAAATTTAATAAGACACTCTGTTACTCGAATTACATTTAGATCCAGTTCACGTTCCATTTCCCGTAGTTTCGCACTAAGGTGTAGTGCGTGGGTTTATAGCATCTTGTTGTAGTTTACTTCACTTTTTACTACCTCAATCCCACATATTATTTAAGGAGCTGTAGATACGTCTGTTACACTCTACTTAGTTTTAAGGGTAGAGAATAGTTAGATTACTTAATATCGTGTCTATGTAATCTGGTACGAAAGGCCAAAAACGTTAATGTGATATTGCCATTTGCCATTGTATTTCTGTAAATGCCACGATTTATTATCGCTATATACAACTGTAAATTACATAAAAAGCGTGTCTCTTTGTGAACTCTAGTTGGAATTATTTAGAATCCCGTCCTTTTTTCGGTCTATAGGCATTTTATTTCAAAATTTATGCTTTTGTCACTCGGCAAACTGGGACCATTCCAATGATATGTCATATCCGTTAAGTCGTTTGGGCTGTAGTGCGTGCCAAAGAAATGAACAAACGTATGCCTCAAAAACATTACTCTCATTCTGACGCAGTTGCAAAAGGTTGATAAAAAATAGCTAGAATACTGTAAGTAAATAAAATCATCCAGGTAATAAACATAGTATGGACGCAGTGAAACTGTGAACTCGTGCAGAGAGCGCAGCGGCGCAGCTTAAGCTACGCTGTCCGAAGCGAACTTTGCGAGAGCTTTGTATGTACTTAAGCTCGCTATTGATACCGTTTATTTAGCTACTACAAAGCTTAAACTATGCAGATTAGTGTAAAAGTGCTACGTGTTATATTGATGCCATTTAAGTTGAAGTTTTCAATAGTATTCTAAAAACTTGGAGGTTAGGTATTCGTGTGCGAGAAAAAGTGGCTTGACCTGAACTTTCGTCTTTCAACGTATGTGTGATAAAACCTTTTTTATATGAAATTGAAGTATAAAGCGAGCATGCAAGCATCTGAAGACAAATTTTTGCCCAGGGACATCCGTAAGCAACTTCATATAGATAAAGGGTACCATTTGAAGTTGATCACAGATGCGTAGCTACTCCCGAGGACTGAGATGGTCGCCTGACATATAAGTGAACCGAAGACATAATTACAAGGTTAATTATTCAATAATATAATAACATAGAGCAAGGTACTTGCGTTCAAAGTGCAGCGAACTTCGCGAGAGCTTACACTGCATAGCTTACACTGTGACTATTAATAAGACCTACTGTAACATTCAATAATGTTTTGCTCTGTCTCTGCAGGTCTTGTCGTTTTTACTTATTTATTAAGTCTCAAATTAGGGTCAGTATTATATATGTATGAAAAGATAACATAATATTATTAAGGTACTTATGAATACAGTAATACCCCGAACTTACGCGATAGGTGAGACCGAGTGATAACCGCGTAAGTCCAATTCGTGTAAGTCGGGGTATAATTTCGTATATATAAATTATTTTTAATTAGGGCCGGAAAATGAATAAAATAGCATATTAGACAATAAATGTTTATTAAAATCCTAAATTATATAAATGTTAAATCACCAGCCAAAGTTATTTTGATCATGTAATTGGGTATTTGCATGAAAATGATTTTTCAAATAAAGTTCAGTTAATAAATTCTTCGATACACATAAAATACCTACGTAAGATTAAAATTTTAATTTTTTTAAATAAATAAATAAATAAAAGTGGTCAAATATGATGTAAAAATCACGTGATGTGAAACGTGATGT
>DWNE01005941.1:0-13511 GCA_018249875.1 Cecropterus toxeus | reverse complement strand
GATATGCATTTGGTAAAAAAATGTTATTTTGATATTACAAACAGACACTTCAATTTTATTTATATGTATAGATAATCGTATATTGCAATTGATGAATATTCTCATAGAATTGAATGCTTCAGTGGGTATATTTGTCACCTAAAGTCAACTTTAAGGGAGGCTTTCGTACACTTGCCTATATACGGTGAAGAGGTTCACTCATAAATCTTGTTCTAACACCCAATTACTAAGATCCCAATCATCCCTGTCTTACCTATCTATATTATAGCGATATGGTCTGATATTTTAGGCTTGTAGATAAAATATAAAATATGTTTATTCATGTTGTAAAATGATAAACACAATCGCCAAACAAACATACATACATACGCTCGAAAACACTACCCTCTTCTAACGCAGTTAGGTAATAACAACACAAGATTATCTAAAGCACTTGTAGAAGTCATTCAATAATGTAAACGTTACTGATAAAAGTATAATCATACAGTGTCGTATTGTCTGTTACTTTCTTGATTATCTGTGACCGTGATTGATGCTGCCGATTCAATGGCTGATAATGTAAAAATACAGATGGAAACACTGTACCTACAAGTTACATAAACCATTATGTATAATATGCAATGTCGGCGTTCATATAGGTACTCGTAGAACGTAGTTTCGTCAACATGATATAGCGAAGTGTGTTGAGCGCCTACTTCGGGACTATGTACTACGTACTGGTTATGTACTAAACCACTATGTATTTAAATTATTTTTCACTTTTTTGTGGCATGGAAGTCGGTGATATTTTTTTGTTATTTTTTTTTTTTAATTTATGAAATTATTGGAGTTAGATTACCTTACCTTTCCAGATTGTAATAATTAATTCCCTCTCAGCAAGTGCAGAAAGAGTATGGTTAGTCCGGGAGGTACTCCTTTATACCTCGGTCATCGGTCGATATCTCGGTCCCCTCAGTATATGTATAAGGGTATATAAGGGTATAGTTGACGACAGCGCTCTTAGTCGTTCACGTAGAACTACTGATCTGATCTGTCTGAAATTAATTACGTTCCGGCTCACTGCTCACGCATCTGTGATCGACTTCAGATAGAACTGTTCTATATGAAGTTACTTACAGATGTCCATGGGCGGCAGTAATCACTTACCATCAGGTGGACTGCATGCTCGTTTGCTACTGCGATCTAATAAAAAAACAC
This sequence comes from Cecropterus toxeus, assembly GCA_018249875.1. Lineage (NCBI taxonomy): Eukaryota > Metazoa > Arthropoda > Insecta > Lepidoptera > Hesperiidae > Cecropterus > Cecropterus toxeus. The sequence goes on along the minus strand of DWNE01005941.1, from coordinate 12,314 downwards.
ACACATAGTTTTTTAATCTTTACACGTTACATTATTTTCACGTAGGATACTCTTTATCGAAACGGGTGGAGGTGCAGAACTACTTCCCTCCCTCGGTTCCCTCCGAGGAGGAATGAAGAGTAGGTATAGTTAGTTGACCACGGCGCTCTTACTCATTAATGTCAACAACTGGTCCGTTATGACTTAAATTTGGCACACATATAGTACATATAGCATAATCTCGATTTGCACTCTTTATCGAAGCGGGTGGAGCTGTAGTAAACGCTAGTATTAATAACAGTAAAGCTCATTAAACCTATCATTTGTTTTTTCGAATCCGCTGACACACACGCAGTAAGTGATGGAAAATGACAAAACTGAATGTGCTCATTTTGAAAATTAATACGGGTTTTCCAAAAACATGGAAAGCTTTGAAATGAAATGAAATATCTTTATTTTTGTATAGGCCTACGGGGGCACTTACAAATTGTCATTTACAGTATTTTTTCTTACACTACCACCGGATGACCTCAACTGAAAAGATCCGGCATAACGGCTTTAACATAATCAGACGGTTAGACCGATCTTTGAGACGTGGTCAAGTGAACATAAAGTGGCATGTTACGACAGACACTTGGCAACAAATATTGGAACTATATTATTCTGGCACCTGATAATATACTTTTGGATTTTTTAAATAGTAGTAACAAGGTTTAAATTTAAAAAGCCGCTGCCTGAAATAAATTTGTTCTAGTCGTATAGGGTTACCGTCTTTGAAAAATAGTATTACTCGTAAAACATTTAAAACTATATAGTACTTTAAGAAAAATATACTTCTAATTTATTGTGGCCGACTGTACTTTCTGGTACACCTCTGCTCGTGAAGTGAACCAAAATCGATGCAGATGAACTGCTCTTTAAATAAGTCGCTATATGCAGTTTATAGCTTAAACCGATTCGGTTGTAAACTGACATGACTGTATTCCTAGTGCACAACTATGAAATATAACTTGTGTTGTCATTACCTACGAATGGGTAAGTGAAGCCGTTAAATTCAGAATCTACTATAGAACAATAGACTGAAATAGTGCTATCTATACTATATATATATATATATAAAAATATATAAAAATGAGACGGTGTATGTATATGCCTGTTTGTTACTCAATCACGCAAGAACCACTGGTCCGATTTACATGAAAATTCATGAATATAGCTTATTTACCTGGTCCTATAAATGATATGACATATGACATGATATGACAGCTATTGTAATAATGTCACTACACATTTTGGTTTCAGTTTCAATTTCTGTTTTAAATAAAAAGGACACTAAAAATAGCAATCTTTTGATGGCATATAAGAGGCTTAAAAATCTATCACAACAGTTCTTATCTCTTGTCATTTTTCATTGGAAATACGAGGTTAGCGAAGGAAACCTAAACTAGTGTGTGGAGGAAAAGGGGAGATCTCTCGGCAGGCGATACCACTGCCTGAATTACTTCGTTACTTCGTTACTGGTTAACTTCGGACCATTTCTATTTATGCTCAGATTCTATCAAACTCTGATAGTGTGTTCGAGTAATAACATCCAGTGCGGAGTTAGTTATCTACTATTGCGTTTGTCCAAAATCTGTACATGTATGTACATCATTGGTCAGTTCGAAATCATTAACGGACGGACAGGCAATTATTTTTAATCCAATAAGCCTTTTACTTTAATATTCACTGTTTTAACCGTGCCGTAGCGATGCGCGAGGACTTACGGCTATAGATTTTTTTATTTCCCAAAAGAATTTACAAAAATTCACTTACAGAGAAATAGATGTTACACAATTTAAAAGAAATTGCCGTTAAGTCTAGCTTAATATAGTAAATAATATACTATATAATATTGTACGAGTGACAACCCTACATTCATAAAACATTGTTTACCTTTTGCCTGCCTCGTGACTCGAGTAAAAATACAAGTGCATGGTAATTACCTAGGTGCCAGGGAAATGCGATTTTCAACCTTATTTCAGAGCCATATATACGTATATATACTGTGATGGGATTAATAGGGCTCGGTGCCAAGAACTCGTGGGCCGTAGTAATTGATAAAAAAAAACTTTAGTCGTATGACTGCACACGTGATTACTCAGGTTCGTCATTTTCTGTTTTACCATGTTGTTTTATGCTTTTTGGGTTTTCATTCCTAACTGACTTATCAAAGGAAAGGGGTAATCAATTCCTGTAGTTCCGGGATTAGGATAGGTCTACGGTATTCTCTGTTTATCGAATGAGGCGACTAAAAGGGGCTTCCGGGGATGCGGGCGGCTGTGGGAGCTAAAAGCGTCGAGCTAGGCGACCCCGAAAAGGAAAGCAGTATGTGTAGTCGCATTTTACCGCAAAGACCAATCGCTGCGGTGGGCGCAGTACTTACCTGGGTGGAGCCCGATGGAGCAACGCGGTCAGAGTACTTCAGTTGTATTCCTTTGGAGATCCCGGAGTCCTCTTTATAGCGCCGAGGACGGCCACCGGTGGGGTTTTAGTGCGGTAAAAATCCCACATAATCTGGCGTCACTCCCACGACATCAGGTACATTTTAAAGTGTTCCTCGAAAAAAAACAGTTTTACTTAATTTCGGTGGTGGGTTGTCTTTATCGTATGAACGATATATGAAACCATCTCTGAGAAATTTTGAAGGTGGTAGAACCCTCTGTGGTTCAAGCACAATCGCCTATTTCTAACTAATGCCAGTGTTAAGCGCTGGTGTGTTTTAGTCTGAATAGCGTGGTGAGGGAGACATGCTAATCCGAGGCGGTCTAACTTAGTCCTCAGGTAAAGCAACGTATCTGTTGCCAGCCTCAGGTAAGACTCTGATCGTATTTTTTTAATTATTTTTTATTTATTTAAGACACACCGACAGTAAAACGTACATAACATTTGTAAAAACTTATTATCTAACAATTTACTGGTATGTTTACCAATTATAGATGCGTACAACATTTGCCATTAGACGTGATATTGCAAACAAAATAAAAAATGGAAAATCTGAGTACATTATTTCAACTAAAAACAATATTTTGTTACTAAAGCTGATTACAAACTAAGGTTGTCAAGAAGTTTCTTTCCACAAATATGGCAAGGATCATCATAAATATCAATGTTTAGAATTAATGCACACATTCGATTGTATTCAGAACAAATTCTTGGTAGCGGTGAATTTTTGAGGTTAGTTTTGCTAGCGGGGATATGGAGGATATTTGTTATCGGACGTCTTGGATATAGATACGGAACATTGAGGGATATATTTTGCAACAAGTCACTGCATAGTATTTTTCCTGACATAAGTTTTTTAAGGAACATTATATCCAGTAATAGTCGGCGTTTATTTAATGTCATCATATTAAAGTGCCTCAAGCGACAATCATAGGTAGCTCGATGGGAGATACCAGATGTACAAAATGAGATATGTCTTGTGAATGACCTCTGTATACCTTCTAATCGCTGGGAGTGACTAACATATTGTGGATTCCACACTACTGAAGCAAATTCGAGGTTGCTGCGGACTAATGCGTCATACAGAATTATTTTGGTTTTAGGAGAAAAGCCTTTAGTGTTTCTCTTAATAAAACCATACATTTTGGCAGCTTTATTTATGCAATTTTCAATGTGGTCTTTGAACTTGAGTTGAGCATCCATTACCACACCCAAATCACGGATTTTGCTCACTTGCTCAATTGGTACTGAACTCAACTGGTAAGAGTACGGTAATGATTTTGTTTTTCGTGTAAACTTTATATGATAACATTTTTTTGTGTTTAATTTCATACCGTTTTCTTTACACCACGTGTTTATTCTATTCAGGTCACTTTGTACATCTTGCACATCTAGAGTTGATCTAACCTTTTTATATAATTTTAAATCATCCGCGAAGAGAGAATAACGGCAGTTGTGGATGATTAATGTTATATCATTTATAAATGCAGAAAACAGAACAGGCCCTAAATGTGATCCTTGTGGTACACCTGAATTGGCAATATACTCAGTAGATCTGTACCCGTTTACTACTACGAATTGAAGTCTTTTTGCCAGGTAAGAGTTAAACCATTCCAATAAGGACCCGCTAATACCATACCACTTCAATTTGCTTATAAGTCGGGAGTGACATACTTTATCAAAGGCCCTACTAAAATCCATTCTTCTTCAATCTAATCGAATCAACAATTCTTGTAGATGTAATCATAAAATCTGGAAACCAAGTGTATTTTATTGCCCAATACCTGCTTTAGATATTGCTACCAATAAAGTTTTACGATACCCGTTTCACTCCTACATAATTACTATAACAGTAGGTATATATGTAATGAAATTTGAACGCTTTACTGCCAGAGTTCCTAAAATTCCTGCGAGGAACGTACACGAAGCACGTAGTTACGACCGTAGACGAAAACCCGTTCTAATACATTACTTACATTTACAACGAAAAGGGTTTTAAAAATCGCCATCGTCCGTAACATAAATTCCCTTAGTGATCCTGATTTTATGAGAAAATTTGACCTGTTTAACGATCCATAGAATACAAGACTGCCATCATATTCCAGTCACGAGCGCCGTCATTGACTTTATTTTAGTAATACACAACGCGTCCCGATTGTCCGTACGGTATGGAAGAGGATTTTTTTTAAATATGCCTCCAATATTGAATTTTCAAGTGTTTGTTTCGAATAAATCCAAAAGCTAAATAAGCTTTACGATTTCGCAATTAACGTTCGATAGAGCTTCAAGAGTTAATTTATATATCGTTGAAATTATTAGCGAAAAAACATACTAAGTCGAGATTGAAAAAAAAAAAATTTAAAATCTTGACAAACAAATCGCAAAGGAAACTTAATTATAAATTATAGACGTATATGACGACCCGCGTGGCCGAGCGGTTACCATACCGATCTAACGCGCCTGGGTTCGATTCCCGGCCAAACAGGCATCTGAATGATGAGCTTAGATTTCTGTTCTGGGTCTGGGGGTTTGTGTATTCGTGTTTGTGTGTCCATGGCACCCACGACACAGGAGAAAATCCTAGTGTGGGGCTATGAGTGTAGAAAGCGTCTTTCGTCTTTTATATCGATAAGAAAAAAATACTAAATACTCTGAGGATCCTTTTTTTATAAGATTGAAGAAGCAAACGAGCACGCAATCCCTCTAGTGGTAAATGGCCACTGCCGCCCATCTGTAAGCAATTTCATTCAGAACAGGGGTTCCATCTAAAATCAAGTACAGATGCGATGTTACTCCCGAAGACTAAGATGCTCGCCTTATAAAAGTGAGCGGACAACCAGACCCTTCCACCAAAACGCAGAAACTGCTTCACGCTAGAAATTAGTGTAGCGGTGGTACCTCTCTGGCCGAACTATACTCGTTCTACCTTTTTCAAATTTCTCTATACATACCACAATATTAAAAGAAGTACTAATCGTAGGCGTATTTAAAGTCACCTTACAACTTATCCCGACCTTCTAATTTAATCCATCGCGATCCTCAACTAAGCCGTTAAGCCGTTTAGGTAACACGAAATATGCATAATTAGTTACTGATAATCCGCTTATTTCGCTCACGGTATGAATGAAGTCAAGCTTAGTAGTTAATGTGGTTGTAAACGTGTGTTATCGCGAATTTCATAACACCGTGAATCATAATAAAAATTGTACTATTTTCTTTACTATCAAACACTTGTTAGGACTCACGGCTTTACAATTTTACGTATTAACTCCAAATATCATCAGTATCATCATCACGTATCATCAGACCATGAGTATCTCAAGAATGTACCGTCAGCATAATTCCTAGACTCATTAGACAAACAGATATGGGTCATGCCGAAAAAAATAATTTTAACATAAACTTAAAATCAGAAACTTAAGCATTAAATATTTCTCATGACAGACAACAGTGCAATCAACCATTTCAAAGTTGAGTCAATATTCGTCAAGAATTTGAAACAATACTTGAAGATGTAACTCAGAGCTAATTAAGATAATTCATCACTTACTCGCAGTTATTGATGAGTAAACAAATAATACGTGAACTACCCTAATCGAGCAAACACCGCAATTTTATCGCAGCGCAAGATAATTAAGCAAATCACCAATGTTTCTAGAGCACCAGACAAAATTACACGATGCATTAATATTCGGAACGGTGAACGAAGCTCAGGGACATTTGTTTTACTCCCGCATTACGAGAATTAATGACGGCAACTGTGGCGAGGGGAGGGGAGGGGAGAGGCGGAAATTAAAATAATAAGGCAATTACCACATTCCTCTTTTTCGGGAGGCTTCTTTAATAATTCATTTGCGAAAACGCCTAATGGCCGGAGATAAAAGAAACATTCTACTCTCGCTGCCTTTGGCCTATGAACTTGATGTTTTGAGGGTCGTGATGTAAATTGCAAATGGAATTATTTTACACATTGTTTGCCTCGTAGTAAAGTTTATGCTACTGTACATTTTGTTGATTTTCAGTTATTTCCACCACAAAGGGACACAAGGGGTTCTACCGTCTGTGGTTCGACGCCAGCACCACCCCCTCACTTATTTCTCCACATTTTTGTCTAAGGGAGACTTACTTATACGAGGCGTTCCAACTTAGTCTTCAGGAGGCCTGTGGCCAACTTTAGCCAAGACTGTTCAAATATGGGGTTTAGTACAGATGTCCACGGGCGGCAGGAGCCACTTAATATCAGCTGAACTGCATGCTCGTTTGCTATTTCAATATTATAAACAAATACTCCAGATAAATCAATATAAAGACTCTCAAGATGTGCTCAATAATATAATGGTATAACTAATACCTCTGGTAGAATTTACTGCGTAGATAAAAACGTTCAGAATATACGATTTGTCCCAACGTGGCGCCACTTCGTCTGCGAGCATAAGATAAGACATCCATCAACTGGCAGTCATTGACATGTAATAAATAAAATATTACGAGCCACGCGTAATAGTATGTATATTGTTTAGTTAAATAAACTAAAGGTTCATATCTTTTCACACTACAGACCATTATACGTTAAAGAATATTTTGCCAACCGCGGCGGGATGCACGGAGCCTTGTCCTGTAGTTCCGTAATCAGAACAGGGTTACGATGTCTCCTGTCTGTCGTAAGAGGCGACCAAAACGGAGCTTCTGTTGTTGCGAGCGGCAAGATTGGGAATTGTAACCGTCCAGCAAGCGAAACTCAGAAGGACGGTAGCATGATGGAATGCGATAAATCAACCGCATACCATCATTAAGATCTTCGGGTAAAGAGCGTCAGGTGCGTTTCGAAGTTTTATCCCTCGAGAACAAAAAAAGATGGTATTAAAAAAATGTATCGACTGTTTTGAGTTACATAACAATATTACTTTTTATAATAATTCTCCAAAGAAGACAAAATTCCACTGAGGATAAAGATAACGCAAAACAAAACCAAATAAATAGAAGGAACAAAATAATTCTGCAGAAAATCATATAAATCACATTATCACTTACACTACCGCTGGATCGGAACACGACCACAGCTGAGAAGATTCGGCAAGGAACTCAACGGGTGTTTTTTTCTTTATGACAGTTAATGATGACGGATCGAATCCCGTACAAAAAGAAAAGATAAGAGAAAATTAGCTTCTATTTTTTCAGTAGCAACAAAGTATACTCGTAAAGGCACATAAAATGAATAAATAAAATATCAAAGAGAAGATTCTATAAGAAGAACGAACTAAAGCCTGATAAGGAATCCATCAAGCCGTGTAGGCGATGACGTGCGACGTATGAAATATTTACGGGGCGCCTTTTGCATGATGTATGAGACCGAATTATGTCCATATTACGTGGGGATTCGATTTTTCCGAATAATGCTCGTAATCCTAATGATGTGGTTCATTTCACTAGTATACAAACCTAGAAGGCAAATGCTTTAACAACTGAAAGGCTTTAGCAACTCCACAGATGCCTTTAGAACCATCGGAAAGTTTCAAGTTTCAAACTTGTCTTAACCAAGCGCGAAATATTGAATTATTTGAGTTCCTTTCAATTTTATGTGTGTTTTAGTAGATTCGACTCAGTTCACAAAATAAACGAAGTCCATGTAAGAGCCCTTAGACATAAGGGCTAGATAAACTTATAAGGTTAGATGTTGACACTGCGCCTGGCTGTGGGTGTTTATGACTGCGGTAATTCTATGTTTAACTTTGGAGGAAACGGCTGTTGCCCATCTTAGTTTAATTTCTTTTTCTCCTCCTACATCTACACATTTATACAAAAACCGTGAACGTCACACACTGAGAGTTATATTGATATAAATTGAATTATTTCTCGTTATTTTGTTTACCACCCTCAATGCTTCATCCCCGTTGGAAGGTACGTAATCGATAACGCGGCGGTAATCGGCTTGTTCGGCCTCAATCGGCTTTGCTGGAACAATACAATATGGCGACGATATCGCATCGGAATCGGTTTTATTGATTGTTTGTGATTTACGAAGCTTGCTAAAATATAGTCTCAAATTCCTAGAGATTGCCATCGATACATATAGTAAGCACATAAGTTACCGCCATCGAATTATAGATAGGTTTTCATCGGATCAATCTGGCGATTACTTCTTCAGCAAATCTAGAACCATGTGCCTGTTCTATTTTAAATTCAATCTGACAGTTGTGAGACCATGTTCGTGATTTTGTTCATCTGCGAACTTCATCATACCATAGCCATAGTATAGTTCCCTCAATAGCACCATCTAAGTAACCAAAGCTCTAAAAACCTCATATAAATTACCCTACAACTGAAATGAAAACGGCTAGATGTAAAGGTCAGTTGGACGAAAATAGGTCAATGCGATAGTTATACAGGTCGAAGCGACCGTGGAGCCGTATTTCGAACCTGAAAAATTAATCTATATTATTTTACATTTAGTTTCAAGACGAAGAATTGAGACGAAGATTGATAAAGAAAAAGCATACGGATGTAAATAAAATTTCTAAAATTAATTCCCAAAAACCTTCAAGCGCCAATAAAGATCAAATTTTTACAAGATTGAAGTAATAACTTGCAGTCCACGTAATAGGAACAGGACACGACGCCCATGGACATCTCATCTCATCTAAATAATTTCATATAGAACTGGGGTGTTATCTAAAGCCAATCACAGATTCTTTCTTATAAAAGTGCCGTGAAGGCAACGTTAAAAACCTATGGTGTTATAGCATCTTCAGAATATGACGTTTCGTCAATGATTGACGCTATTAATGTAATCACATATCTTTGCACAGAGGGGACATTTATGAGCAGCCATAAATCTTGAAGGGTCATTGAATAAAAATTGGGTCAATTCCGATACCTATAGAGTTGACAACGTTCGTGACCCATTAACTGGCATATGGATCTTCTGTAAATTGCGATGACTGAAAGCTGAATGGTGAACAAAACATCAAATTAACTGGATCAATGACAATGCGACCGTTTATATATATATTTTTTTTAATTTGTGCCAAAAGACTAAGGATTCGTTTATACCGAGTAGTCTATCTAGTCATTGTATAAGTTTGTCTTGTAATTTGTGTAAACGACATTGTCTGCCAAAGGCGACTGATACCAAGTGGTGTTCACATCAAGTCGACTGCCACCTAAGACGAGCAACAACGACAAGAGAATTCGATGTTCCAAGAGCGTTGACTGCCGCCATCAGGAAAGTTCAATCGACCGTCACTTACCGAAAGAGCTGAAATAGTCGACGGTCAACTTACAACTACATACTCAGACGACAAGCCAGTGGATTTTTTGACGACCCGCGTGGTCGAGCGGTCACCATACCGATTTGACGCGCAATGGGTCCCGGGTTCGATTCCCGGCCAGACAGAAATATGAATGATGAGTTTAGATTTCTGTTCTGGGTCTGGGTGTTTGTGTGTCCATGGCACCCACGACACAGGAGAAAATCCTAGTGTGGGGCTATGAGTGTAGAAGGCGTGTTTTTTTTTTTTTTAGACTAGATTTTTAGGCCATTGCATTGCAATGTGCATAGCAGATTCATGTCCCATTTACTTGCGCAATAAACCCGTAATAAGGGAATTAAATGCTCGTTAGTTATTTTTATAACATTAAAAAAATATATATTATAATATGGATATAGCAAACGTGCAGTCCAACTGATAGTAAGTGGCCTCTACCGCACATGGACATCTATAATCAACCAACCCAAGAAAAGATCAGAGTCTTATGCTCGATTAGCCACAGATGCGTTGCTACCCCCAAAGACTAAGTTGGAATGCCTCGGATAATTCGGTCGGTAAATTATTCATAATAATCGAATGAAATCCCAACTTCACATCAAATCAAAAAGCGTTTATAGATCGGCTGAAAGTTCAGGGAAGAAGGAAACTGGGTCAATGCGATAGCACAGGTCAGGGATGTCCGTGTCCACTCGTCGAGATACATTTCCCGTATCTGTGAATGACGATGGAATTGACCATTCATCTTTTGGAGGAATCGGTAACCAAATCAGTAACTAGACTGATAGCTAAAAGTAATAACATTTTAGCGAAAATCCTCAAAAACTAGTTTTTTTTAATATTCAATACACAAAGGTCATTCTCCTGAGAAGACTATTTTTATTATAAGATTTAAGTCTTTCAGACTCTTCCTTTTTTTTTGTACGGAATCTAGGTAATGGATTGACTGGGTTTTTACTAAAAAGCATCTGCATGTATGCTTCTTCGCATCTGTTCATAATTTTGCTGTACTCTATTTCAGATATCACTCCATCAGGAAGGTCCAATCATCTTTATCACTGGAAAATCAATTGCATTATACTTACTATACTGTCACTCATGTCTACATGACATGAGTGACAGTATAGTAAGTACAACAACCTAACAAGCACCCAATAATTTTACTGTTACAGTCTAACACTAAAACCTTTTCTAATATTTGATAATACGAAATACATATTTGTTCAGTTAATAAACTAATTTTTCGTAAACATACATATATCAAACCAGTAATGGGCGACTGTATTACAAACCAAATGTTATATGCCTCAAAAAAATTACAAACCTAAGCACTAAACCTAAAACGAAAAATCCATTACGCAAGATCGCAACAGCTCCGAGCGTGCAATAAAGCTCAATTTAGCTCCATTAAACGAAAACTGCGAGCTAATCAGAGACTTCGTATGAGCTCATGTTGGAGCGTAGATGTTGCACGCTACGGGAATCACGTTTAAAATCCTTTGACAGCACTCGGTAGGTTTTAGTATTGAAAGCTGCGGTTATTGGATTTACTTGCTCGTTGTGGAACTTGCAAACAGGATGCTGCTATAAGCGTAATGAATGTTAGCTCAATCTAACTTCAGTAAATTGAAGTCAGGTTTCATTATGGTACTTTAGTGTAATATTTTGTATGAAACACCCAGTGAGCGCATAAATGGACGTAATTATCTCAGAAAATGCACCTACATTGAGTGCCATATAAGTAGGATAACTTTTATCAAATATATTGTACGACACAACGCATATATCTCACGAAAAGTGCCTGAATTTGGTTGACATATAGGTGAAAAAAATGCTATTTGCTGTAAATTCCACCAGATCGTTGATTTTTCATTTTTTACGCGAGAATTTTTGTTTCTTAATATTTAGGTAAAAATAAATCATATATTTCATGTTATACTTTATTAACTTTTATTTTCGTAAACACCTATTCAGTTCGGCAATTCCCAAAATTAGTCCGTACAACAAAGTCTCTTTGAACAAATACAATTATTTGAGACCTACCATTTCAATTTTATTTTGTAACAAATAATTCTACAACATATTACTGATGTAACAAAAACTGAAAATAATTTCCATTTTATTTGCCCTGTACCACGATAAAAAGGTCCAGAGAGCTAACTATTGAGTTTCAGTTCTATACAATTATAGAGACCCAGCTTATCTGGAGCATAACCTTTGACCTTTCAACATTAATACCCCACCGCCAACTATAACCATGTAGACAATAAAAAGTTCATCGGAAATTCAATATCAGTCATATAAACCTTTTGTAGAATTCAAATTCTAAATAAGTCTGTTAAAAATAAGCATAAAATATATCTATTCAACAGCCCTTCGAAGTCCACTGCTGGACATAAGCGTTAAAAACATTAAAAACCTGACGGCATTTTTTTATAAGAATGAAGCAACAAAAGGAGCATGCAATCCACCTGATGGGAAGTGGTTACTGATAAGCAACTTCATATAAAACAGCGGTTCTATATGAAGTCTATCACAGATGCGTTGCTACTCCCGAGGACTGAGATGGTCGCCTCATATAAAAGT
>DWNE01005940.1:0-13512 GCA_018249875.1 Cecropterus toxeus | reverse complement strand
CATATATATAGATATAGATATAGATATAGATATAGATATAGATATAGATATAGATATAGATATAGATATAGATATAAATATATAATAATAATATATTTGATTATATAGAAATAGATAGTATTTCTTTTGATTGTGTATAAACATTCACCTCATCGACCTCGTGTAGGTTCAAGGTATAGTCGTTATTTATTAGAAAAGTTCTTCAACCGTAAGTGATCCTTATTGTATCGGAAAATACAAACAGACCGAAGAGAGTATACTTTTCCAATTAAATTCAATTAGACCCACTCAAAGCATTCCTAAGATCTCAAGCGTGGCATTGGCGCAAACAACTGGTGTTTCTATGTATGTTGTGGGATTCGTGATACAAAGGGTATATTTGAAATTGAAATAGCAAAGAAATAGAACGAAGGGTGGTAGAAATCTTTGTGGTTTACGTCTAGAGGTACCAACTGTTTTTTTTAAAATGGGTAATCTTCATGGATATCCAGCCGCCCGGGGCAGCATCTGGGTTATGCCGGACTCTTACCGGCTAAACCCCTACTGTGTTTTCTCCTTTCACCATTAGGCTTGTACCAACTCCTATCTATCTGCTTATAGCTCTGCTAATCTGCTTATAACTCTGCTTTTTTGTTATATCTGCTTATAACAACAATGTTAAACACTGCTGTTCTACAGTTCGGAGGGTGTGGTATCCGAGGTATGTCCACCTAATCCTCTGGAGTGGCAAGCCATCTCTGACCAAACTTAGGCAAGAGTCTGATCTAACCTTTTTTTTTTTTAAGTGGGTAATCCTCATGGATACCCAGCCGCCCGGGGTAGAAGCTGGGTTATGTCGGAATCTTACCGGCTAAACCCCCACTGTGTTTTCTCCTTGCACCGCACGGCGGGAACACAGGAACGCTTTCGCAATCATCCGCGAACCAGCCGGTACCTGGCCGCTCTCGCAGCACCTCCGCGTTTGGAGCATGGAGCTCGCAAGGCGCGCCAGAAAACACAAAGACGCGCCTTGCCTCCGTGGCCCCCATTCGCAGGGCGAGGAACTAGACTTGTAGACTCTGATCTTAACTGGGTTAACCGAAAATGGGAGGCAGTGCCACTTTTTTTATAAATATGAAGTAGCAAACGAGCAAGCAGCCCACCCGGTGGTAAGTGGTTACTACCGCTTACTACATGGACATTTGTAAGCAACTTCATAAAGAACAGGGGTTCTATATGAAGTCTATAATCAGATGTACGTCTGATAATAAGATGAATATTACTATCAGATGCACTGCATGCTCGTTTGCTACTTCTTTGTTATGAAAATTAGAGTCTTACTTGAGGTCACAAATGCTTTGATTCTCCTAAAGATAATATTAAAATACCTCGTGTACACACACATGTAACCAGAATAAAACAGCATGGCATTGCGTTTATAAGATAAAAATAGTTGTGACGGTAGTGCCTCTGAAGTCACCAAAAAGTATTCGCCTTGTTTGTTTATATCTTAGCTAAATTATTTCAGGATACATTTAATACTTAAACTTAACTTTTTTTTATTTATTTCACATACATATTGCAAACTTATATAAAATCGTGCAAGTTTCGGACCCTTCAAACCTCGCAGGATTTACATGTGTCCGAAGAGTGGCTTATAGTCTATCTATAAGGCATATATAAGGCAGTATATCTATAAGGCAGATTGGATATCTGATAGAAAGTCACCCACGCTTATAAACATTAGCAACACCAGAGAAATTGCCAAGCATCGCCGGCTTTAGGGAGAGCTCTTTTCGCACCTTTTTTGAAGAACCTCATGTCATAGTGCACCGGGAATTCCTCAAGAGGAAGTTCATTTCACAACTTGTACGTTTTTTCCTTGTTATAATTTCTTCATAAAGTCTTTTGTTTATCTAGAAGGTAAAAATATGTTTATGAACACATAACATACCGTATTTATATTGCAGAGTCCCGTTTTATTCTTATAAAATATTTCTCTGTCCAGACGTTTGTGTTATCATTGTACGTTTGTTCACGATACATTGAATCCTGCCTCACCATTGAGAAGCTCAACGTTGCATTGGAATACTTAAGAATATTTTCTAGTATTTTAAAGTACAAACTATTCGTTGGGTGCTAGTATTATTTTTAAATGTTGCTATTGTATTATATTTGAATTACGTTTAGCTATTTAAAAAAAAGAAACATAAATACTAATAAGTACTTTTAAATAATTTTATGAATATTAATTATTTCAGTTAAGTTGAACACGATTAAATACCGAAGCAAATATACTTACAGATTTGATTAAAATAAAACATTTCATTTCAAAAATGCAATTTTAAATAGCAGCTGAAAACACTAACAATAAATTAGCCATTAAAAATAACAAAACGCATTCCCAAAATCCCTTACGCATTTTTAACGATCACCGAAATCATTAGCCATAAAATTAGTAGACGAAAACATATTCTCTTAACGACGTTGCCGGATTTACTACATTTGCGGTCAAAGGAATAAAAATAGATAGTGGCATACGAGCTGTAACTTTTTACGGTTTCTCCGACGATACGAAAAACAATGTCGCTGTACTCGTAAATATCTCCTAATCTTCACACAAATATCTTTTTACCGGTACGTCTCACTGTGGAAGATCTAACCGGTATTTCTCTAATAAGGGCCTCGTGGATTTTTAAATTGATTGTATTAGTGAGGGATACAAATAAATTTTAATGCTCTTTCAATTTTAATATTACTGTATGTATTGAACAGAATATAAGAGAATGTGCGATGTGGATTTCATAAATCTTAAAAAGATATCCTTATCTTTTTTGGGGAAAAACAAAGTTATGTGAGATTTTTATACAATAAAATCCCCCGGTGGTCTTAATGTGCATATAGCTAAACCCGAGATCACACATCTCACACATAGAACTCACCGGTGCTTCCCTCTCGTGGTGCTCTTCAGGCCCTTCCCGGACGTTTCCCTTCCATTTCCGATGGTTTTACAATCCTGGCATGTTGTAGGTACGCTAGGTTTTAAGTGGCTAATGCCTAAAAGACTTGCCGTATACAAAAAAAAATGGAATAAGAAACCCACATGAGAATGGAGATAAATGTCTACTAGCTACTCCTAAATTTGAACACCCCCTCATTTTTCTCTATCTTTCCATCTATATATCTGTCTCTTATACATTTATTACACTTTTTTGATGAAAACTTTATAGTGTTTCTTTCTATCCTTAAATCTACGGTTTAAATCTTTTAAATTTAGTTATTTAATAACTTAATAGGATATAATGACTAGCGCGTTCGCGCTTTGCTTTTCATCAGACATTATTTGAAATTTACTGATAAGAGTTTACTTATTATCCTATGTTTACTAATCCGTAATTAATGACCTTATTCATTCATAAATAAACATGATATTGTAACAACTGTTCTCTATTTATATGCAAAGAATCTTGGTACGAGAGAGGTTATAAATTATATATTACTGAGCTTTTACTGAGCTCCGGTACCTCTTTTATAGACTTTTGCTGCAGCACATCTAGTTAGAAATTAAATTTATGATAATTATTATTTCACGTGTATTATATTTTATTATATTATCATTATTTTTTTGTGTCTAGCAGGGACGCAGTGTCTCCCTAAGTTTAATATAAGTAAATTGTTCAGTCTATGTGTGCCAATGTTATATATATATTTTTTGTGTTGTGTCTTAAGCTATGAAATAAATGTTTTATCTATCTATCTATCTATATACCAAATTTTAAAGAATACTTTATTTTCTGTCATTCCCATTTCTAGCTAAACATCCTTCGGAAGCAATCGGACAAGTTCCTAAGGGAAGTCGACAGCGACGGACATTGCCTTCTGTAAATCGGCTTACAGATAAAGATTCTTAAGGATTAGGTGGGATGATCATATTTATTCCCCCTGCATAATGTACTCGTGCCGGCTGAAATATCTTTGCGGGGATTAATATCTGGATTCCTGGGACATACACGAAAAGAGCTTTTTGATGTTTTTTTCCTTAATTTAAGGAATGTAATTATTTCGGGATTTTCTCTCTTTTTTGGCGAGCAAATGTCCACTATTTTTATATAGGAGTGTCGTTGTGTGAAGCTTTATTATGTATTATATTTTATGTGTACTTATTTTTAGGATCTACTTCGTCTTTCTTTAAGGTTTATACTTATATAGCGATTGGAATATTTTTGAACTTAGCTTTTTATCTCACGAAAATATTTTCAGATGAATATACTCAATTGCTAATATGCTAAAGTATTAACGCATTTTTAACAGATAACAAAGATAAAATTTATAAAGAAGATTTGATTTTTATAACAGATTTATTAAGTTAATAAAATAACATTAAATATAAACATTATTATACTTATATATTAACATTAAATATTAAAATAATAACATTCAAAACATTTTAAAAACTAAATAAAATAGAATTATTACTATACACAATGTGTAAAGAAATAATCCTAATACACAAATAAATACCAAAAATAAAATTGGGCGTATTTGTACAATGCATAGTTTGAATAAATCCGAAAAGTAATTCCAAATCGCATTCAACCAAAACTACTAATTTTTTTTTAAGATTTCAAACGGTAACGTTTCAAAGTTATATTTCTAATCGTGAGGTAATATTTAGTCTTTACTAGCTTATTTCCGCGGCTCTGTCTGTTTTAGTCTGTTTTTTTAAACATTTTCTACACTTACAACCCCACACTAGGATTTCTTGTGTGTCGCGGGTGCCATGGACACACAATAACGAATAGACAAACACCCAGATCCCGAACAGAAATCTAAACTCATCATTCACATTTCTGTCTGGTCGAGGATCGAACCCGGGACCCACTGCGTGTCAGACCATTATGGTGACCGCTCGGCCACGCGGGTCGTTTAGTAACAAGCACATAATTATACATTCTTATAAACTTTCGCATTTATAATATTAGTAAGATTTCGTTGAAATCCATATCTACTGCATATCCGTCTGTTTTCTAAAAAAAAATAACAAAAAGTACAACCGACTTGAATGTTACAAAAAAAGTAAAAAATATATGTTAGTTTAGTACATAGTCCCGAAGTCCGCGCTTAATATATTGGACACAGTCCGTTCGTCATGATCCAGCGTAATATGTTGAGTTGTTTAAATGTGCGTACTTGAGGGTATTTCAGGGTTTTCCTCAATTTTCCCGGAATACCGTTATCAGATCATGACTTATGTGACTATAGGACCAAACGGCAAGTATACACTAACGAATGAAACAAAAATTATCGAAATCGGCCCACAATTGGCGGAAAAATCGGGGTACATACATTAAAGAAAAAAAAACGAATTGATAACCTCGTCGTTTTTGAAGTCGGTTAAAAATGATAATTTAACGTTGTTACATTTTTAAACGCGGATGAAACCACGGAACATAGCTAGTACAATACCAATATTTATTGTTTGCTTAGATGCGCTACAAAGATCGACAAAGACTGCAACTTGTATCAAATCAGCCCGAGTTCTTCAGTAATTCGAGCGTAAAACCGTCTGAAATGGATACCGCAGAAGTCTTTTTAATTCATAGATCCTTTGTCTCGCTATTCATTCAAGTGTGCACGTACTCATTCAGGCAGGTTTTAGATTGCGTTAAATCTATCTACATTTATATACTAATATATGAACATGAGATGGTGTTTGTCTTTTTACCCGACTGCCTCAGAAAGAGGGTTATGTTTTATGTATGTTTGTTTGTATGTATGACAATTTCTTTGGCACGCGCTACAGCCCAAACGGCTTGACGGATTGTGACGTATGACATATCATTAGAATTTATTCAGTATGCATAGTGACATAGGCTGTATAATTTTAAAAATGGCGCCTAGAAATAGAGGAAAGGGACGAATTTTTCCTTTACGACAATACGGGTATCTAATATAAGCTAGATAGCTAGCTAGTAGACATACTTGCGTTACTTGAAAATTTTGACAAAAACTCATAGAAGCGTTAAATGTACATCGTTATGAACAAAAAATTCATTTTAAGCTGTCGCGTTTTTTGTTTTAATGTTTTTAACGATGTAATTAGTTTTCTAAGTTGCCTTAACACCATTAATAATCCTGTAATCTATAAGAAACGAATGAATTTTTAGGGAATGTTCAGTTTTCGTGTAGTTAGAAATATCGATAATACTCGTATCGATATCTTCATATGTGTACCAAATTTATTGGAGTGAGCGGATCGCCTCACATAAAAGTGAGCCGGAAACCACACCCTTCACACTAGAAATAGGTATGGCGATTGTAACTCCCGGTCGCACTACACTGTTTCTACAATATTGGCCTAAATCATAAAAAAATGTCCTATTTTATTAATTCTAGAAAGTGAAATTAAATGTATTTATTTTGCACAGGCCTGTGGGAGCACTTACAAATTGTCAGTTTCTATTATATCGTTTTTCTTTTTTTTAACAATTTGTTTTTTACAATGCAATAGAAATAGCTCCAGTACCTTGCCTTAAATTGGACTCAACATGAGGTTTGTTTGCAAGGTATGTTTTTTACTAGCAGTAAATGGATATACAATGTATATGTGATATTTTATTCTGACAATTTCTAGAGCGGAAATTTATTCCATTTATATTCACAATTTGTAACGCAAAAATTCATACGTATATTTGGTTCCTGATTCCTCAAGGATTTTTGGTATGGGGAGGTGGATATCTTATGAGTAAAATCGTTTCGAAGAATCTTTTTTACGTATCAACCCTTTTGTGAAGGCACTAATATTTTGTTTATTTTCCGTTTTATATGATCTATAACATCTACTACGATGTTATATAATTACTGTAGTCATTCTATGTACATCGATATTTTTATTACATTAGTAATATTGTTAAAAAAAATTAAAACAAAAAATACGACTGCTTAAAGTGATTTTTTTGTTTATAATGATATATTTGATTCAAATATTTATATGAGTTTTCGTCAAAAAAGTCAAGTACAAGTAATTCATAAAGTAAGTACCTCGTTAAGTTGTCTATATAGATACTTATATATAATGGTCAATTTACTAGCTTTTATTTGACACCCATATTAAAGTGGGTAATAAAAATTTGACCATTTTGGAAAAAAAATGGAAAATGGACGAATGGATGACGTTACTTTTAAATATAGCCTACGTCACTCTCCAAACTGAGACGACTTAAACGATATGTCACACGTCAAAATCCTTCAAGCCGTTTGGGCTGTAGCGCGTGTCAAAGCCAAATCTTCACAAAAGCAAGGCGTTAAACATAAACGCTTTCTACATTCATAGCCCCACAGTAGGATTTTCTCCTGTGTTGTGGGTGCCATGGACACACTAAGACGAATACACAAACACGCAGGCCCAGAACAGAAATATAAACTCATCATTCACATATCTGTCTGGCCGGGGAGTGAACCCGGGACCCACTACGTGTCAGGTATAGTGACCGCTCCGCCACGCGAGGCGTTGATACGTAAATAGAGATTTATATTTTGTTCATGTCGCTATGTTGTTTTTTATGTATTATATAAAAAATAGCCTATTTTTTATTATTTAAAGTATAAAATCTACGATGATTGCAGATGAAACTTGAAAAGAGGTGTATCAGTCAATCACGTTCAATTCGACACCGACAAAGTGGCAGCTCACAATGTGTGCAAAGGCTTAGCCACCCTCGTCAGTGTCGAACACTACTTTATTCGTGACTTATGTTATAGAATATCTGAAGGCCATCGGTATTAGTTAACTCTGCATAATGGAAAGTTTACTACGCCATTTATATATTGCAGTATAACGCATCGAGAATACAAAAGACCTAATACTAAATTAGCATTTTGTGGATATAACAAAATCGTGTTCATATTTTGGGTAGTTTCAGGGTTCCGTATCCAAAGAGTAAAAACGGAACCCTATTACTAAGAAACCGCTTTCCGTCTATCCGCCGGTCCGTCTGTCCATCAGACTGTCACCAGGCACTGTAAACCGTAATAACTAGCCAGTTGAAATTTTCCCTGATGATGTATTTCTGTTGCCGCTATACCAACAAAAATAAAATAAAAAATATATTTAAGGGGAGGGAGTCTCAAGTTTTACGTAGTTATTAGTACTTATCATATTAATATAAAAAATCTTTTAATTTTTAAATAACTAATAGATTGACTTGACATGCGATACATGATTAGATTGCTTAGTAGATATGTATCACACAGCACTATGGGCCACTCCCCGTGACTCTCCTGTGTTTAGTTACGACATCACATTAAAAACCTTAATTAACAGTGTTTCTTTACTAAATTATGCATATATTATACATATAAACCTTCCTCTTGAATCACTCTATCTCTTAAAAATAGCATCAAAATGCGTATTAAAAAAGATCTAAGCATACATAGGGACAGAGAGACAGTGAAGCAAGAACAACTGTTGTAAGCAGCGGGGTTTTTGGGTTTTAATATTTTTAACAATGTTACTTGTAAAATATAAGTAAAATCCATGCTTAGTTTTACATTTTATACGCAGTAAATACTTTCTGTATTAAAAATTAACATTATATAATTATTACTCTGTAAATGCAGACACAAAAAGATAAAGGCAAATGCGTTTTATTTTAGTATGTGCAAGTAGAATGAGCGTGTAGAAAATAAAATTGTATGCTGTTATAATTCACATAGATATTTCAAGTTGTTAATGGAAAAGAAAAACTAAATTTAAATTTAAAATTTCTGGTTTGGGTATTTACATATATACTCTCATATTCCTCTCAGTGTGTGCGTGCGTGCGTTCGTGCTCGTGCTTGCGTGCTTGCGTGCGTGCGTGCGTGTGTGAGTGTGTATGTGTGTGTGTTCACATGGCAGACATGATACCCGCATTTGAAACTTCTTTTATAGAACTGAAGTAGCAAACGAGCATACAATACACCTGATGTATCTGTAATCAACCTCATCTGCATCTGTAATCAACCTCAGATAAGATTAGAGTTTTACCTGAGGTTGAGGTTTACAGACGGGTTGCTAATCCTTTTTTTTTGTATCGAGGGGGAAAACCTCCAAAAGGTACCCGACGCTGTAGAAGCAACGCCGGGTTATATGGGATTTTTACCGCACTAAAACACCCTCGGTGGCCGTCCTCAACGCTGTATGGAGGACTCGGGATCTCCAACGGAACACAACGGGAGTAAATAATAACGTTGCTAATTCTAAGGACTAACTTGGAACACCTCGGATGAGTATATCTCCCCGCAGAGACAGCAGCGCTTAACGCTGTTGTTACAAGGCAGAAATAGGTGTGGTGGTGGTGCTTCCGAAGCTAAAGCACAAATGCTTATAACACCTTCATAAAGCTCCTAAAAAGCTTCTAAAAAGAGAATCCTACCATAAAGCTATAAAACCAAACATTACACTTTACTATTTTAAAATTATACAGATTAAAAAAGAGAAGAATAGACAAAATTTTTGACTCTACGAGACTTTAATATGTCCTGTACAAACGCATAAAAATACCTAATTAGTTTGTCAAAAGAAACCGAAATCTGAATATATTTAAATCCCTTAAACTGACAGAACGTTAAGCCCCTTTATGTGGACGTTATACAAAACCTGATATTAATCCCACATCAAAGACGTTTCAGAGAGTAAGAATGTTACGGTACTATGCAAGGGAATATGATTATCCCCTAGTCCCAAGGTACTTTGTCTAAGTCCACTGAAGGTATTGCCCATATCTTAGTATTACACTATTATAATATACAAGAAGCAGTGATAGCATAATGGTTGAAACTCAGCCTTTCAATCGAGGGTCTCGTCTGGTCAACCCATTATTGGCCCACTGCTGGGCACGGGTCTTCTCTCAGAGTGAAAGAGACTTAGGTCATAGTCCACCGCGCTGGCCAAGTGCGAATTGGTAGACTTCACACATCTTTGAGAATTCTTTTTTTTTTATGAGAACTCTCAGATGTGTATTCCTCACGTTCTAATGTAATTTTTTTTTTGAGATACGCATAGCAACATCACGCGCGTTTTCGAGGCCTATAAAAATACGGCGGTGAGAGCCCCAGTATCCACCGTCATTTTCATATAAATAAAAAACCAGCAAAATAATCACGTTTGTTGTACAAGAGCCCAGTTCTCTTCAATGATTATTTTATTCTGTTATAGCGGCAAAAGAAATATAATAATCTAAAAATATTACCTGTGAATATTTCAATTAGTCATCATGGTTCATAAAATAGAGCTTGGTGACAGACAGACCGACAGCGAAGTCTAGTAATAGGGTTCCATTTTTACTGTTTAGGTACGAAACCCTTAAAACAAAATATTGGTATAATAAGGTATCAATAGAATTATTATTATGTACGCTTACTAATTGCTTATAAATAACTTGGTAAGCGATGTCTTTCGTCGTATGAACTCTTGTCTTTTAAATGTCGTAGGTATATCAGTGATCGGCAACCCACGGCCCGTGAGCCTCCTCTTGCGACTACTGGAACTTCTTCTTATAGCCCCTGAACATTCCTAGAACGGATTTTATGTCGTAAGAGGAGGTAGGTTGATAAGAACCATTACCGCTCATACGACTAGTATTAGCCTTTGTGTGCTCGAAGATATGTATTTTTTACTATAAATTTACGGCATAAATAATATAGTAAATGTTTTTGATTTTTAAAACTATTTTTTATAAACCGTTCCCTGACCATCTTAACTTTGACTCTAAGTAATTATAGATTATATGATGTACAAGCTATTAACCCCTAATTAGCCCTCTTAAGGGTTGAACTCCTAAAAATCCTTTCCTATCGCTCACTTACGCCATAAAAGGAACCCCCGTACTAAATCTCAAGGTTCTAGATACAGTAGTTTCGGCTGTGCGTTGATATATAAGTCAATGAGTCGGAATTGCCTTTTAATGAATTGCATGAATTTTAATGAATGAATGAAACAATTACATATCCTTAAGTATATATTTAGCATTCAATCATATTTGGAAGTCAACAATTTATTTTCAAGTGCATGATGGGTGGAAAATGGGCCTTATCAACCCACCACGTTTTTTGGAGAAGCGTTTTTTATTATACAGCCAATGAAGACCATAATTTTCGCCGTCAAATTTCAAAGATTAGTTTCAAATGTGGCCCGCATTACCAAAGCTACTATGAGGCTCGCTGAACCCAAAGGTTATCAACCACTGCCGTATATTATTAGACGAAGAAGCAATTATCGTTCGGGGGACCAATAAACGTTGGATTTAATGAGCCCCTTGGATGACGTAGACAACGTATTAGGAGGTAATGATTTTTTTTATAATTTCCTGTGTAGAATTTAAATATACACTCACTTACATGTTGTAAATATAAATTCAATTGCGATACATATTTACGACTTGTCCATTTGTGTTGAAATTCAAATTAACCGACTCTAATATTAACTGATTGACATATACGTAATTTAAACCTATTTATGCTACAATTATGAAATATGCTCAGAAGCTTTTGACGTGATAACGTCTTATAAATCGATGAACACTGGCTGCACGTATGAAAAAGCGTCACGTTCCGCCTGAACGTGCAAGCGAAAGCGCGGGAAAAATATTTGCATTACGCAAATAAAATTTTCGATACATTACGTATTCGACTTCACAGCCCGCCTATTTTTTGTATACATCAAAGACTATACAACAAAGGAATAAAGAACAGAATTTTGAAAGTAAATAATTATAAATTTTCAGCCATCTTTGTTCCAAATGCGTCAAACCAATCACGGGGTAAATCTCTGTTCTACAAGGAATTCTTTACATAGTTATATCCATGGCCAGTAGTGATCACCATCCATGATGGAGTGGATGAACTGCGTGCTCGTTTGTTAGTTCATTGTACTGTCATAATATACTGCCAAGTTTGTAAAGAAACCACGGAAAGACCTGTCAATATTGAACTCTATTCTCGTCTTCCAATAAACGGAAATCTAGATCAAGATCGTCTGGCCTGAACGGCAAGCGAGCAGAATAAGGTATTCTTTTATTTCTTTTTGAGGTCGAATGCAGTTGATTTAATCTGCTTATGGATCCGGATCTAAGAAGTTTGGAACAGGCAAGCGGCGAAGGTGTAGTTGATTTCATACTAACTGAATATTGCATCGTGTACTATGTACAAGGTTGGATTCTCGGCAAGGGTAATTTTTTTGTATTTTTTGTTTCAGCTTTTTCTTTTGTTGTTGAGGGGAACCTTCATTAGGTATCCGATGCCGTGGGAGCAAAATTGATTTAGTGCTTATCAATTTTTAATCTTCAACACATACCTTATTTATTAGTCAGGTAATAGGAACTAATGATACAAATACCTTAAGTTACGTATATCTGTCCTAGTCTGTATATCTTTTGGATAAATACCTATATCAAAAAGATATACAGATGTACTAATCACTGTGGCAAAAAAACACTTTATATCCGTCTCTTTAATAAAATAGATAATAGGTACTTTCTTTCTAGGTGAAAGCACTAGCCTTTTTACCGGCAAAGAATTTCCAGAACATCCTACAACTTTAATAAGCTAAAGTGTCTTTATTTGAGCTGAAACCAAAATAGCGACACTTTCCGCAAATTACCTTACTTAAAGACTCAAAGATTCCTAATGTGATCACATTTTCCACTTAAAATACATTAAGTAGCTCTCTGTGTGAAGGTCAAAGTAGCCTCGTGATCTTTAATAGGTTCTAAGTACTTTTAAGGTACAATTTAATGTCTAATGCGTATGATTTTATCTGTAAAACACAGATTTAAGCGTGGATCGCGGTTGAACACGGACAACCATGAAATGCGTCAAGTTCTTTTTACATATCACTCTTTCCAATTGGAGATTTCAAGCCGTCCTTTTATTGCTATATGTTAATAGCAGGGGTTTGTCTGAAGTCGATCACAGATGCGTTGCTACCGACGTTTGACGACCCGCGTGGCGGAGCGGTCACCATACCGGTCTGACGCGCAGTGGATCCCGGGTTCGATCCTCGGCCAGACAGAAATGTGAATGAGTTTAGATTTCTGTTCTGGGTCTGGGTATTTGTGTATTAATCTTTGTCTGTCCATGGCACCCACGATACAGGAGAAAATCCTACTGTGGGGCTATAAGTGTAGAAAGCGTTTATGTTTAAAGCGTTTATGTTGCTACTCCTGATGATTGAAATGTTCGCCTAATATATAAGCAAGCCGGCAATTAGATCCTTCCAGCAAATCTAAAGAATTGCGTTACGCTAGAAATAATTGTGGCGGTGGTACCTACTACACGTGGTCGAACTATACTGATTCTACCACCTGGCAAAATCTGTGCCTACCTATGGCCACAGTGTGGACACTTTTTTTTATAAATATGAAGTAGCAAACGAGCAAGCAGCCCACCTGATGGTAAGTAGTTACTGCCGCCTATCGACATTTGTAAGCAACTTCATATAGAACAGGGGTTCTATATGAAGTCTATCTCAGATGCGTTGCTACTCCCGAGGACT
>DWNE01005939.1:0-13512 GCA_018249875.1 Cecropterus toxeus | reverse complement strand
AGCATACGTTGTCTTGTCAGTGATATTACTATACATAATTTCTAAAGACAATAAAGTTTCTTTAAGTCTTAATCTATTCAATCTTAAATCTTATCTATCCAATAATGTTTTAAAATTGAAAGCTCTGCGTGTGTACATACATCATTGCATTAGAATGGTTTGGAGGACTGGAAATATTTAAGTGTTGAATAGTCCATTTATTGAGGAAGGCTATATATTATATCACGCTATGTTTGTTATGTAGTAGCAGGTGAAATCGTGGAGACAGCTAATATAGAATAAAAGCTAAAAATCTATTTAAAATTCGATGTAGGAAGAAAGGAATAGCGTGTGAGACTAACGTCTGACGTCGGTATTCATTGATGTAGTAAACAAATAGACTCCCAATGCCAGATGTATACTCAAAGTCAAATGTGTTATTATACATCAGTCTAGTATTTTTTATTTAAAGCTTTCTACACTCTACTTTCATAGCTCCACACTAGGAATGAATAAAACAAAAATAAATAGCTTTTTACACTCCAAGCCGCACACTAGGATTTATCTACTATGTCATGGGTGCCATGGACATATACAACGACGAATACACAAACACCCAGACCCAGAACAGGAAACTAAATTCATCATTCAGCTGTTTGTTTGGCCGGGGATCGAACCCGGAACCCACTGCGTATCAGCCCGATATGGTGACCGCACCGCCACGTGGCATGTCAAATATTGCCTGTGTTGCCTTATGGACCCACACAAAGGAATTTACAAACACTTAAGTAATAATACACACACATATATATGTGTGTGTGAATTTATTACTTAGTATACTCTATATTATTTTACATTTAAAATAACCACCTGCCGCAAATTTTCCAGCCATCCAGAGTTGACTGGTAGAGAATACCATCAGGCATTATGTTTGCCCTATTGTAACTTTATATTATAAAGGTGCAATAAATATATAAATAAATAAATATATAAACACTTAGACCCGTACGATGTCTAAATTTGTACACATATATCTGGCGGGATATCGCAATATAACTCATTCTACTACAATATAAAGGCGTTTGGGTTGTACTGCGTGCCAAACAAAAGGACATACATAGAAACAAACATACGTACGCTCCAAAAACATTACTCTTCTTCTGACGCGGTCGGGTAAAAATAATACTGCATGATGCGAAATAAAATTTATTAGGAGTTTATTTGTTACTTCGTCGTGGGCAGACGGCAACCTTGTTGCTTGTTTATAACGTGGTACGGAAACCGTAAACTCCACTGGAATATGTCGATGTCACTGTATTTCTGTTATCGTTCCTAAAGCATTTCTACAAAACATTCTATTTATTACCCGATTGCATAAGTAGGAAGGTAACATTTTTCAAGCGTATGTATGTTTGTTTGTATGTCCATTTCTTTGGCACACGCTACAGTACAAACGGCTTGACGCAATGGGACATATTATGACGTATCATTAGAGTCATCTCAGTTTGCAGAGCATAGACTATATTATTTTTAAAAAGGGCGTCAACAAATAATTTAAAAGGGGGGCATAAAAGCTACTAAATAGGCCATTCTAAAAATATATAGTTGTTTGGGTGTGGCGGTGGTATTTTTAACAATTAGACTACTATACTATACTTTTATACTATAAGATACTATAAGAAGTAAACGAGCATGCAGTCTACCTGATGGTAAGTGGTCACTGCCGCCCATCGACATCTGTAAGCAATTCATATAAAACAGGGGTTCTATATGAAGTCGATCACAGGTGCGTTGCTACTCCCGAGGACTAAGATGGTCGCCTCATATATAAGTAAGCCGGAAACTACACCTTCCACCGAAACGTAGAACTGTTTCACGCTAGAAGTAGGTTTGGCGGTGGTACCTCCCCGGTCGAACAGCATTGGTTCTACACCTTACAAAATATAACAATTCATCTTTCAATAGACTAAACGATAATGAAGTTAAATGTTAATTTAATGGATGAACACAACAAAGCTGTATGCAATACAAATTAAAATAAACAAGTTAGATCACAGATAAACGGCAAGGAGAAATTTTTAACAAAATTATACAAAAGAGCGCTCGAAGCGGTTAAAAAACTCAAAGGCAAATAATAAATTAGAAACGGAAAGACAATGAATGAGAGAGAAAATTGAACATAACGTTGGTAGTATTTTTTATTGTTTGAAATTAAATAACATGGCAGATATGAAGTTTAGAATAATTGTTCTAAGGTTTTGTGATGCGCTAATGGAAAAGAACAATACATAATTATCAGATAATATGATGTTAGTAGATATGTGATTGATGTTAATACCTTCAGTCATTCGTTAGATATCTTCACTGAAAAAATAAGGTTGTGCGATTAAAAATAAAAGAACGAAGGACACGATTTTTCTGCTTCTCCGAATATAATTCGTTATTAAATCTATATATTTCAATTTTCCATTCCGCATTTTTAAAGGAAATAATGTAGAGGAACGAATAATTTCAGAAAAAATCATTCAATACTTTAGGATAAATATTTGTTTATAACAGTAAAATAAATAGTAAACACTCAAATAACATGTCCAATAAACGCTTGTACATAGTAAATATACAATTTTACCAACTTACTTTTTTAACCTGTATTATACACAATTGCTGCAGTTTCAAATAATGAAAATCTTATTATGTACAACGTTGTAAGCAACGCGGCTTAATAAAAGTACAGATGAGAATATAAATTATCTGAGATAAAAACGAAACTCCTAAAATAAAAACTAGCCAAAAAGTATTCGAAATAGAACATAGCAATTTTTTGTCGACACATTACAACATCTTCTCAAGTTGCATAAATAAAGTAAATATATTTCATAAAAGAATTGGATGAGCGTACCGCGTAACGAACTACTCGAATTCACCGCAACTTGGAAATACTTGAAAATATTTCCTGGACAGAATTCTATCAAGAAATGGAAGACTGATAGAAATAATACTATCAATGCTATCGACAATCGGATTGCAAGCTTTAAAGCGTCAGAATAAGGGTGTAAATCGAAAACACACATCCACTCTTCAACGGAGAGTGAGGCAGAACAAAATAAATACACAGGCGTTCGCAAAGTAAATGTTCTGAACGGAAGAATTTCGATAACGACGCTGTCCTACTCTGGTGGTATAAACTCATATATACCCATCCCGTTCACACTAAGAATTGAATGTAAACCGCACACGATTTGACTAAAAGCAGCGATTTGTATTGTGAAAGGATTATGCTCGTAGACAATTCGAGTACTTGCACGCTAATGTAGGTATTGTATAACTTCCCATGCATACTGTATGAACACAATGCGGTTCGCTGCCGAATTTAGAATATTCGGGTAGATTTAGTTATCTAATAATATAATTACTATCGTAGTCAACGTTAGCCAAATAAATTGGTAATGTCATCTATATTTGAGCTGTCTATTATTACATGATATATGATATGGCAGTTGTATAGCTTATTTAACTGACTTCCTAAAGGAAAGTAAAAAATATACTAAGTTTCAGTTGTTTCATCAAATGTAAGGCGAGATACTGCAGCAAATTTTAATTGCTTATGTTAAAAACAATATCCTAAAAGACCAAAGTCATGCAAAGAGAAAAGATAAACCCCCTAAGTTTTTCCTGATCTTCTCAGTTGAGGTCGTTTCCGATCCGGTGGTGTAAGAAAAAATATTGTTACTGACAATTTTGTAAGTTTCCCCTTAGGGCTGTCTAAAATAAAGACATTTCATTTTATTTCACATATGATCTTCTATGAACAGTCTTTAAATATTCTTTTCATATAATTTATAAACTGTCATATAACCAGGTCTTCGCATCAAATTAACGTTAAACTCAGATTATCCTTCACATGCCCTTATACAGGTTATTTCGAAAACGCTTTTAATAAAATAAAAGCCGAGCTCTATTATCTCCACAGCGACGGGAATCTTAAACCAATTTGTGATCGTGTCATTGTGATTATGCAAATCACTACTAATGGCGTCTGCCGCCATTTTACCGAGATTCACAACTATAATATACTGTACTATTTATACATGCCTCTAAATGTATAACTTTTATAAAATCATTGTTAATTTAACTTGATTCGTAAAAAAAATATATAAAACTAGTAACATCGTTAAAAATATTAAAACAAAAAACCCGACTGCTTAAAACGATTTTTTTGTTCATAATGATATATATTTAATTTAACATTTAATGAGTTTTTGTCAAAATAGTCAAGTAGAAATATTATCAAGTAATAGTATTAAAGATAGTCAGGTCGGAGATCTAACCAGGGACCTATTGCGTGTCAGCCTTGCATGGTGACCGCTCCGCCACGCGGGTTGTCAAATAAAAAATATTTATTATTATAAAGTTTCATTTCTGCCGTATGATGCACTTTTTTCTTACTCTACGATTATTCAGTTTTCTCACTTTCAGCGATTCACAAAATGTACGTGTAGAAATCAGGCATTTATTCAAATGTAACTATTATTATCGTCCTTGTTCGCTATCGTGTTACATATATTATCTCCCGAACCGTTATAAGTGTTACTCGTTTGTCTCTCGCGACATTTTCCTAGATAGGGGTGATGTATGGGACGTGTATGAAGAGTTCCGCTGAAATGATTCGTTCTGTGTTGTGAATTTTATAGCTTTTGTCTGAAAAGCGAAGTAAAATTTTCATACGTTCATTCTTAATTTGAACAAAAAATTGAATCACCACCGAAATGATGGGCTTAATATATTTAACAACTATTTCTAAGCTATCGTAATGCTGCTTTATTGATTGTACATACCCGTACATAAGCTAAATAAAGACATTGTATGAATTTAGGATTTATTATTATCTTTTGACATGTTTATTTGTCATAAAAGATTCCAATATTATTTATTAAAGTTATAGTTACAGAATTGTAACGATAACTTTTTTTACGAAAACGTAATAAAAATTTAATTTCAATTTATCAATGAATAATTCGGTTAAATGCGCCACCTTGTGGTGAAAGATGCAACTACAAGGAATACTCGATATTAAAATAAGCGCCATTTAATACTCTGATGTTGAATTACTTTAACTATGTTTTTACGTAGCATTTATAAAACGTAATGGACGCCATCTAAAACTTTGACATTAAAATCAAGCAATAAAGTCACGTTTGTTGTATGGAAACCCCCCTTTAAAATAATTGTATTTAATTCTGTTTTACTTTGTTATTATAGCGGCAATAGAAATACACCCTCACTAAATTCTGTTTAGCTATCACGGTTCATGAGATACAGCCTGTTGAGAGACAGAAACCCTAAAAATAAATATTTCTTTAAAAAAGTGTTAACTTGCTTAACAAAGAATTTGTTTAAGAAAATCGTTACGACTTTTTCTGTTTTTCTACGTACAGTAGGAATCTCTACAGACTAATGAAGCTGACCGACACTGAAGCTACGGACATCAATCACAGAAGTATTCTATTTTTTACTGATTTACAGTTGATTTTAGAAATATTGCAACACTTTTATAGAATTAAACCTAGCAATTATACGTTTATCAACTCTATATATAATTTTAAAAAATGGTGCCTGGAAATAGAGGAAAAAGGGGTGAGGGATGATTTTTTCACTATTAAGACAATATGGGTGTCAAATGAAAGCTGGTAAATAGACAAATCTAAGAATATATTATAATACTTTTAGTCTAATGGTTGAAACTCGGTCTCTCAAAAGAGGATCCGGGGTTCGAATCCCAGGCATGCACCACTGATTTTACTAAAAAAATATGTGCGTATTAGAATTTAATTATCACTGCTTTACGTTGACAAAAACATTGTGAGGAAACCTGCACATCTGAGAGTTCTAAAAAAAAGAGTTTTCAAAGGTATGTGAAGTCTACCAATTCGCACTTGACCAGCGCGATGGACTATGGCCTAAAACTCTCTCACTCTGAGAAAAGACCCGTGCCCAGAAGTGAGACAATAATGGGTTGACGAAAATACTTTTACTTGAATATTTTGACAAAAACACATAAATATAATATCATTATGAACAAAAAGTTCGTTTTAAGCAGTCGGGTTTTTTGTTTTAATGTTTTTAACGAAGTTACTAGTTTTACAATGCCTCATTTTCGCAACTCCGACCGATTGCTTGACGAATATGGTTATTTAAAGTTTAATATTTCCGTTATGGAGTTGACATTTGTGGCTACGGTTGCCAGAGGCGAATTTTTCATCCTCTCACTTGGCAACCGACGTTTCTAGAGCGTTATGACGTTCAAGATTATAAATTGTTGCTTTTAGCCGAATTAAATTCAGAACGATCTCGGAGATAGAGACAGATGTATAACAATCGTGTGCATTAGAGTAGGACGGATATAAGACACTGCTAGGCCGCTGTAAATCTCATAAGGGCGCCTTAAATGGGTTGTTTATTGTAGGCTGTTTGGAATGATGTCTTTTAATAACGTTCGTGGGTAGTAATAAAAGAGATGTTCGTTTCTATATTGCACGCGAAATGGGTAGGTGTTGGGAATAAATGGGGGTTAATAGGGATGATTTTTGCGTGAACTCTTTCACCGTTACGTCATTTTGATGGATATAGATACGGCCTTCGACTACGTGTGACTGTTTATAGCTTGAATTGCGAATTTTCTACTTGTTTTTCTATCGCGCTAAGGGAATTCCTTGTGAAATAGTCTAAGTAGACGTGAAGACTGAATGATATTACTAGCTGTAAAATATTAGGTGATATTACGATGTATTAATATTGTTTTCTGTCTGAGTGTTCAAATTTGAATATATTATTATTATTTTTGTGTGGTGGTCACGGGACCCGGAAGTGGAAGTGCAAAAGGCTGACCGGTCGCCAAACCCTCTGCACTCAAGAAGGTATTTTTATATATATTTTCACCTGTATCTATCGCCACTAGGACGCCAGAATTTAAATTCGGATTTAGACTACCAGCGACCTAAAATTCATACTTTTTTTACATTCGTATTTGTAAATTGCATGTCATTTCCATCGCGAGTATGGTTGGAGTCTAGAAGTAACATTGTCTAACCATCATCTTTATTCTCCGGAGTAACAACGGTTCCGATAGAACCAGGTTTCTATGTATCAGTGACAAATAGTTGCTTACAGATATTCATGAGCGGTGCATATCCACTTACTCTAAGTGGACATGTTCGTTTGCTACCTTAATCTTGAACTTAAAGCCTCTTTATCCAATCTCAGACAGAATTTTAACCTGGGCGGGAATGCCTTCTATAAAAGATTTGACTCTCAGACCTCCAATCAGTAAGGTCTAATTTAAAAAAAAACCTAGGCCACAATTATACAGTTCCCTCTTACAGGTCTAGATATTCCACTATGCTGCCCAAGTGCAGATTGGTAAATTTTCTCCTACGTACAGTTGCATAATTAACGGAGGTAAATATTCTTGTTCCTCACTTCCGAGAAACTGTACTTTACACTCAAATTCAAAACTTCCACCAAGTTTACAACTGTAGCCTTAAATTAATATTTCTTACCAGATATTTGCATGCAATTTGGTTAAGAAGATTAAAATTAAGTATGTATTAGATTTCTCAAACGTACATATGTAGGTATTTATGTATGTCTAATTCTTTGACGCGCGCTACAGCCCAAACGGCTTGAAGAATTATAATATATATCATTAGAATCGTTTTAGTTTACATAGCGACATAAGCTATATAATATTTAAAAATGGTACCTGCAAATGGGAGAAAAAAGGGGGAGGCGACTTTTTTATTATCATGACAATATGGGTATCAAATAAAAGTGTTACTAGTTCACTATATAATATCTATTGTATGGATATAGTAAGCATAAATATAAGCGTTGATCAAGATGATATTGACGAAGCGGATACTCGTAGTTTCAATAGCTCTCCAGTCTCTCAATTATAAAGTTACGGGGACAAAGACAGAAGAGCCACACCAGTATTCAAGATAGTAATTGGAAATACGGCGTCAATTGAAATTGAAATATAAAGGGATATTTGTATTAGTTAAATATCAAAATAATAAAGTATTTGTTACGAATATTACCAATTTGCAATGAAACATTGTTATGGAATATGAAGAAAGATTTCTGATGAGACATTACATGATAAAAGAAAAAGAAAAAAGATTAAGAGAAGACGTAAAATTATTTAAAAGAAGAAAATGGAACGAACTTCCTGTCAGTAAAAGCGTTAAAAAAAATAAAAAAGAATAGAAGATGAAGTCAAGTTAAGTTGATTTATTGAAAAAGAATTTAATTTGAACAATGTATAAATATCCCTTATTATTTTTATAGATTAAAGCAAACGAGCTTGCGAGTCCACCTGATGAATTATAATGATTAGTTAATGTCGCTCATGGACATCTGTGACATCGACATGGTTGTAAGCAACTTTATATAAGACAAGAGTCTAGTTGAAGTCGATCACAGATGCGTTGCTACTCCGCGAGGACATAGATGATCGCATCGTGTAAAAGTGAGCCGGCAAGCACACCTGTCCACCGAAAAGCAAGACTCGTTTCACGTCAAAAATAGGCGTGGCTACTACTACTTGGTGAAATGGAAAGAACAGAAAGATATTTACCAGTAATTATTATCGATAATGTATATGCTTTTTTGAGCGTTCATTTTAGAACGCTCAAAAAAGCATATACATTATCGATACTCCAATTGGATAATACAAGCGTCAATGATCAAAATACTTTTCAATCTGTTATGCTATTCTATAGGACGCGCTTACTTGTATATATATTGTCTTTCACATTATTTTTTCACTCTTGGATCTAATCTAGATCTCAACTCAGAAGTTTTGACAAGAAACTCTGCGAGTTTCTTTTTTTTGTAACAAATTCATCTTCATGTTATTTTCTATTAGTAAAATGTAAGCTACTTCCAGTATCTTGCCTTATTTGAGTAAACAAGAGGCTTGTTTGACAAGTTACTGTACTTGAAATTTAATTAAATTATTGAGAATCGTTGGAGGTTATGAATCTGACAGAATAGCACTCATGATACAATTATTTTACAAAAGAGCAGCTGACATCAAAAATATGTTGGTATAACTGAAGTCAGTTTGATTTCTAACAGCAAATATCTCTCTGTCGTTGTCGTCATATGTACAGTAGTGTAATGAGATGATATAAGTATTAGTAATGTTCACACACCTCTTTCAGTTCTCCGAGGAGGCAATATGTTAGTAGCAAAGGCCTTTCCAACATTCACAGGACGAGGAGAGAGTAATACGCTGTCACCTGAAAAAGAGACATGGAATTAGAAAATGAACAGGTTAATGAAAAATGACTTAATTAATGGATTTATATATTTAGTGTAACCTTAATGAAGATAGATTTAGTATCTAATTACTTTTGATTTTGTTAATAAAAACGGGAGTTGATTAGCAACTTGTATTTTCTTTGTCAATAAAAAGAGAATTGTATATGATGCATGTAGAGTCTCTTCAATAACATTTAAATTCTAAGAGATATACAATTTAAAAAATCATACGTTTCACAATTACATCATTCTACTTTTTAATGTTTGAGATTTAGTCGATTGTTTATCGCAAAAAAATATTTCAGTCGTTATTGATTTATGTACCTATTTGTTTTCTAGTTTCACCTATTGACCGGTCAACTGTGAATGGTCGTGCTTATTTTAATGAGCACGTTCTTTATATGAAACAGCAAATGAGCATGCTGTCATCTTATGAGTGGTCACGGCCTCCAACTATGGTCGGTATTCACACATGCGCAACTCCTATCAAGGACCGATAGTTCAACTAGGTGGTCGCTTCATATGATAGTAAACCATCAACCACATCCCTTCACCGAAAGACGAGAACTGGTTCACGCTGGAAATATATGCGGCGGCGGTATAAACCCGTTAGGACAACAAGTTCTACCTTGAAAACAACTACAACATAACACTACCTACAACAACTCAACATTAATGACAATAACTCAACACTAACTACAACTCAACTCCGAAAACAGCGCGAAATATTGTCAAGAGCCACACAATAAACTTGAATCCACACTGAAACTTGAATAAACGAAGCAGAATCACGGTATTAACACAAAACAAAGTATACCATAAAGTATATGTTACATTTTCGCAAATAAATCCACAATGACGGCCGTAACTTTACATAATTTTGCGCGAACGTCAACTCTATGTCTGTAGCTATAAGGCGATTATTTATGGATTTGCAAGTTGTTATGATCGCTGAAGAAAATGTGTCAGCTCGCTTCGTTTTATTGGTTCTGTAGTTTAGTTCGCGACATTCCGATTTGATGGTCGGCTTTGAGGGTTATGCACTATCCGATCCGGGATGTGACCGGTAGTAAGCCTTGTATCCGGTGCTATTATCTGTCTTATATTCTTGTTATTTATAGAAGTGCGTGGATCATTGTATACTCGCCCACATAGTGCAAATATTTCAAAAGACTGTGACAACTTACGTCCGGTGGTGTTTGTTTGTTATTTCAAATTTATATAAAAAACGATACGTATTAATCCGATAAGAAGTGAAAAATATAACTTATATAACCATTTGAAATCAATATTATACAGAAGAGTTTCACATCAAACATAAATTCTAAGTAATAG
The DNA here is from genome assembly GCA_018249875.1 of Cecropterus toxeus. Classification (NCBI taxonomy): domain Eukaryota; kingdom Metazoa; phylum Arthropoda; class Insecta; order Lepidoptera; family Hesperiidae; genus Cecropterus; species Cecropterus toxeus. The sequence continues at coordinate 2,874 of DWNE01005939.1, read as the reverse complement.
AACAAAAACACATACACATCTTACTAATCTTAGTATGTATTATCGAAAAGGTGAAAGAATATGAAGAAGAATTTCGCTGAAATTTGGCACAGAGTTATAACCTGGATTAACACATAGGATAATAATAATCGTTGTAAACGGACAAAAAATGGGCAGAGAGGCGGAAATAAACTAGTCCTATTGTGAGGCAGGTCTCAATACTATCTAGTTTCACCTTTATCTAGATAGAGAACATTTCAAGTTATCCGATGCTATAACACATTTATTAACACCAATATGTAATATTTATTATCAAATTCCGTCCCGATATAAATAAATACGATTCACACCACCATACCCGTTGTTTGCTTTGTACAAACCTATATGCGATAATCATAAACATTGTTACTGCCGGATGGTGTGTAAACTCTCTAACGTTTACAGATAATCCTGTAACGAAAACATCGAGATGGATGGTTTTGGCGAACGTTAGGATGACTTCAGCTAATGCGATATTACGAGTTAATGGAATCTCGTTTTAGAGATTTATAGTTTGATTTGTGCGTTTAACGGCTTCCGTTACGATAGGAGGTTGGTGACGGTTAATATTTCGATTGTAATAAAGGATGATATTTCTAATTATTATTCTAATCTATATTTATCTATATCAATATATAAAGATAAGATGGTATGTGATTGTGTGTTACTTAATCACACAAGAAATCACTGGCCCGATTTAAATATTTTTTTACGTGGATGTAGCTTAATTAACTGGTCTGCTTATAGGGTATTTTTGATTATAATATTTATGGCTATTTCAAGATGGCGACCATATTACTGACGTCACTACACCTTTTGATTTCAGATTTTCAATTCTATTTTAAATAAATAGAGAACGCTAAAAATAGCAAACTTTTGATGGCATATACGAGGTTAACATTTAATTTTAATCCGGAAGGTCCTTATCGCTTTTTATGTACCTCCAACGGTTAGCGATCTGTTAAATATTATGTCATGTAGCTAAGCACGGGTACTTAAGCTAGTTGAATAATATATACTTATTCAGAAAAAAGTAGTTATACTTATGTGGCTTCTGTAAGCATTAAAGTATCTGGTGGTCAAGAAAAACTAAAGTATGTAAATGATGTATTTAGCTTAAAAAGTTCATATAAATCAATTTCATGTGAATTTGATTGAAATTAAGCCGAGTTCCGTTTTTACCCTTGAATACGGAACCCTAAAAATATTTCTATTACTGACAGAGTAACTATTATTCGCTCATTTTATGATCTCCTCTGTATTTTGTACTAGATTGCGTTTGTAAAATTGAATTTTATAACTGGAAGCGCCATTATGAAAGTCGGGGAGATAATAAGAATCTTGAATCAAAAAGGAGTGGATGTTGAAGATGCAATAAACTTTTAAAAGCGTATAATTGTGAAGGAATTCTTGGAAACTTCAATAAAACGTAAGATAAACAACTATATGACGTACCGTGGCGGTGCCGTCACCATACCGGTCTGACACGCAGAACTTTATTTTATTTATTTACTTGCCAACAGCAGAACACACAATACATTTTATAGTACACTTTTTGAAATAGATCTGGTGTGACAGCCAATTATAGGCAAGAACAACATGAACATATATATGTATTTTTCTTGATTTACAAACCGATACTGTCTGCGACCATTACAAACTTTAATCGTACTTTGTGTTGAAGGCGTGCATGCACTAATTTCTCTCTAAATTTTCTTTCAAGAAAGAAAGTTCTACCTTTCAAGATCACCTCATATAAAAGTTGATGATTTAAACCTTTAAACTCCCGCAAAAAGTCCACACTTCACTGTTTATCTTACTTTGTATTCAGATTCTATAAGAATCTCAGTTAAACTCGGATACTTGGAGCCTCGTTCGACCACGCTTAAGTAGGCATTATAATGCATACTAAGTAGTCCAGCAAGTAAACACTTCTACGCAAACATCGAACATTGGATTTTTCAGTTGAAAAATTCGACACATTCCAAGGAAATAACGAGGAAAAACGACGCGTGCCAAAGAAATGGACATTCATACAAACATACATACGTACATACATACATACGGCAGAAAAACGATACCCCCCTTATGACGCAGTCGGGCAAATACACAGAACGCTGCTATCATACATGAATAACGAAGTATTTAATTATTTATTTGGTATCAGTAACATTCGATAAAGCAATAACGAAAACTAATGATATATTTATTTGGACTGACTCTTCCTCGAAGCTGAACGTCAATGGTTCCGAAATGACCTTGATACGAATAATTGGATTATAGGCAATTTACTACCGATGTTATTTTCTGTAATTAACTTTCCAAGGAGATTTCATTGTTTTGCTTTGAATGTACGGAAATTTTATTAAATGTTTAAATTTGAAAGTTATGATAATATTTTCGTATTGTGCCTCGTACGATTAATCCTTAATTTCAATAATAAAACCGGTCAAGTGCGAGTCGTAATCATGCGAAGGGTTCCGTACCATTTTATTAATAAATGACGGAAAAAATGTCGGTTATTGTGTTGTATGTGTGTTGTTTTTAGTTGTTGTTATAACGGCAACAGAAATACATCTGTAAAAATTTAAACAGTCTAGCTATCATGGTCCACGAGATACAGCCTCCCAGAGAGACGGCCAGACGGACAGAGGAGTCTCAGTAATAGGGTTCCGTTTTTGTGTGTGCAATTCACATATAGCAGAAGTAAATCTTAATAAAAATATTATTTCGCAGATACCAAACTGAGCTCTGATATTTTAATAAGGCACGAAGTAAAATCGTTAGCGTGATTCAGAAAGGGGTACAGCGCCATCTAGTTGTAGCGCCGACAACTGCTTTTGATATAAACGATTC
>DWNE01005938.1:0-13494 GCA_018249875.1 Cecropterus toxeus | reverse complement strand
GTCTATCACAGATGCGTTGCTACTCCCGAGGACTGAGATGGTCGCCTCATATAAAAGTGAGCCGGCAACCACACCATTCCACCGAAACGCCAGAACTACTTCACGCTAAAAATAGGTGTGGCGGTGGTACTTCCCCGGTCGAACTACAATGGTTCTACCTTGGTAGTTCGCAGATGCGGCGCAATAATACGTTCCTTGAAGACTAAGTTAATTATATATTAGCTTTATGTTTAAGTCAGCTCGCAATACAGAATTCGATTCTGGCTTTCTCTTTTATCCCGGGATTTTGAAGGTATCTACAAATTATTCCAATATAAAGTCGGAGTTGTAGAAAACTAACAGAAAACCCAATAAAACGTAAAGTTATCAAACAACCCGTACAACATCCCGCAATTCACCAAGAGATGGCGCCACTGTCGTCTGAATCACGCTATCGAAATTTTCTCAATATACTGCATGTATTCAAATTCTGAAAAGAAGCTTTTGGAGTACCACTGCTTTCTAGGCGTGATCACCAAGCCTGACCGGAGATCTCCCGACGTCAAATAATGATACGTCAGTAATGATTTCGTTATTGTTTTACAGAAATCAATATTAATAAATAATTAAATTAAATAGTTACACAAAATAAATAATAACTACATTTTTTATACTGTGAATTCCGGGATTTGTGAAATCTAGCTTCAAAATTGTCTACAATCTTGTCTCTGTGTCCATAATTTTATATTGAGCAAAAACGGTAATAAAAATAAAAACTTCGTTTTTAAATTGCAAAAAAATCCACTCTTTAAATTTTCTGCTACCGTGCAATGCGGCATTTGTCTATAAATCTATATTGTAATTTCAGATCGAAAAAGACAAAAGGGTGACCATACTGGACGGCATGCGGACGGACGCTCTCGACGTGGTTCTGGCGGACGTCGTTTCAAGAGGCGCGGAAATTATTCGATAGACAATTCATCTTTACTTAGCATTATTACAGTTATTGTCAATTTGGGTAACATTGAATTGTAATTAATAAATATTTTGCTCTCCCAGTGGAAATTCATCATTATTATTTACCACTATTATTCATAATAAAAAAGGTAAAAAATAAAGACTAATCTGTCCTTTTTTGTATAACAATAAAAATACATTTACATTTTAAAATAATACATATTAATCACATGAAAAAAGTGAAAAAATATGTAAATTTCTTAAATATTGTGCTTATTGTTGTTATTTAAATTTTTAAATAATTTATAGCAATAAATATTGTTATGTAAATTTAATATTGAAATAGAATTAATTGCAAAAATAAATCTATATATTCCGAGAACTTTTGGATGTTAATGAATAATTTGTAATTAATAAGTTTTTTCATAACATCAAATGAATTAATGGAAACTAATATAAGCTTTACTAAAACATAAAATACAATTCATTGATATCTGAAGAGAATATTTAAATATTGCTATTTTTGTATTTTGTTAAACTTTGTAGTGAATACTTGTTATTAAAAACGTGGTATTGTTATGTTGTCTGTAATAACTTTAGTTTTAAATGTTTAAATTATTTGAAATCCCGGGCACAAGTTTAAATTTTAGTGAGATTCTATGAAATTAAAAAATGTTAACACAATCGTTCTAAAGTTAATCTATTGTTCCAAAGTTAGTTTATTGTTTCAAGTGGGGTTCTTTCTTTCTTTATACAGGCATGGGCGTATATAAAAGGGGGGTTTAATTTGCCCCATAAAAGCGAAAAAGATGAAAATACCAGACTGTCTTCTTGTTTAAAATATTTTTGTTTTTATTGTCGACAAATTTCTATGCATATTTATTGCCCATCCTCTTAGCATGGGGTGTAATTCTTACTTGATTGATCGATTGAACTCTCCCCTCCTATATATATATGCTCATGTGTACAGGGTTTGCTATCAGTGTCTTCCTGATTAATTTATACCTTGTATAATTTGTTGTATACACGCAAGAATGTTCTTGATATCTCGAGCGCAACACCAATAAATGCTAGTTGTCATGTGATGTGTTTCAATTTCTTATTCATTACATTATAATGTTTCTATGTTTCAATTTTTGGCCGTCATATAACTTAAAAAAGTTACGCTAAGGGACGTCTGGCAGATGCGAAAAGTCGTGATAGTACAAGTAATATGCATAAAATAAAGATTGCGATAGGAACGTAATATATAGCATAATGAAAATAACGCTATCTACGAAAAGTAAACCGCACTACTAGTCCACCAAGGTAACTAGACGAACGGCAGGAATGCGGTCTCCCTCCCCGCTCCCGTCTCATGCCCCGCTCTCGTCCTAGTACCGTTCGCACCTAAACTCGCTAATCTATTATGATTAAATAAATAAGCAAAAATAATTTGTTGTATTCGTTTCTGTTGTCATTAGTTTCTGTTACAATGATAACCTAAATATGTAAAAAAAAACGTTGTTAACGTTTTACGTTAAGTATAAATTATTAAGACAAATTTATTAAAATTTACATTTCATTGAAATCAACATTTACATAAAATCATTTTTTTGTCATCAGTACTTGCATTCTTGCATTCACGTTTAACATTCGTCTAGTTAGCTTGGTCGACTAGTATGTCGAACTAACACCGCAGCCCGCTTAGTTTTGTTCGATACCTAACAGTTCCGTCAAGGTATAACAGATGGCGCTAAAATCAATAAACGCCAGCATCGTCACGCCAACAACAGGTTTACGTGTACCTGCAGATGTTACACATCAAAAACTTTTCTGAAATATTCATAATTACCAGCGCGAAATTAATTCTGCAGGCCATAGTATGTATGAAATGATTTGATATTCACTATTAAGTTTATTAAAATTGCCCGCCCCTTTATTTGCATCGTTCAATTAAAGATTAAGATATATTTTTATTAAAAAAAAACGAAGATAGAAAGTAAGTTGTCATTTTGGTACATTTCTTAAAGTGACGTAACATTAATTTCTTCTTTTCTAGAAAAACTAATCAACTATTAATTTACTAGACGATTTTACGTTATATAGTGCAGTTTTCACGTATTTTTAGATTTTTTAGTTTCCTTAATTCCATTAAAAATCTGAAGACATATAAAATAACAATATGCAATTGAAGCCGTATGTTTGTTACAAGTAATGATACTCACACGCCGCCGCCGTCGCAGAACTTCCTGCTCTCCCGCGGCGCGTCCGCCTCGCGGTGTTCCATCGGGAGCTCCTCGCTCGCCAGCGACCGCTTGGACCTCTCCTCCAGTCTGAACAATTATGTTTGTTCCTTTTAAATATCGCAAGCGGCCTTTACGGATAATAGACTCCGATCGTCAAAAATGATAGCAGAAAGGTTAAATGTTGCTGTTTTTGGATGAAAATAAAGTTGCAACGGTTTTATCGACACTGAAGAAGTTGGAGTTTTAAAATGTTGTTTATCGGAGAAAGCGAATTTAGAGGCAGAATTGGAAATGTAAAGACAGTTAACAAGAGGTTTAGGTTTATGGAATACTACTACTTTTGGAATACTACTAATACTTTTTTAACATTGCTCCTTGAGGCCCTCGAAGAAAAGAAGGTAAAAGTCTAGCGAGGCGTACGTTTCGTGGGATATCTTTTTTCTGTCGTCGATAACAGACAGGAAAAATATATACCTGTCAAATATCACTCTAGAGGAGACGTTCCCAAACTATTTTTGCTTGTAGACCCACCCTTTCAATATTTTTCTGGTTTCGGTGGACCTCCTTTTTGCTACATTTATATCACATTCCCCATATTTCCAATTTTTTTCACGCCTATGTAAACCCTGATCGAGTCTTCCATGGACCCCAGGGGGTCTATCTGGACCACTTTGGGAATCACGGCTCTAGAGCAGCTATATTCTAAGTGTGTTCCGCGGGACCCTAGAGTTTGAAATGTAATGAAATGTCTTTATTTTTTTTGCATAGGCCAACGGGGGCACTTACAAATTGTCCGATCAAACATCCGGCAAGAAACTCAGCGGGTTTGTCTTTTTTGTTTGTATAATATCTTTTTTTTACTTCTTTTTATTATTTGTTTTTACATAGCAATAAAGGATAGCTCCAGTATATAGGGGTTTACGTAAGGGTTACACAAGAATTTAGACTAATAATCAAAACACCTCTCTTCGAACGTTTTGACTTCGTTTTATTGTAGGGTTCCGTCAAGTATTTTGATTTCCAAAAGGGTTCGTGACCAACAAAGTTTGAGAACCGCTGGTCTAGAGCAATTAAGTTACCGTACCTGTTGTGTTGCACGTCGGGTAGAGCGGGCGCGTCTCTATGCGCGGCGGGCGGCGGCAGGTGCGCCACGCGCGGCAGCGTGCTGTCCGCGCGCAGCACCGGCAAGGTGCGCGACAGGAAACGGAGCGTGTGGTTTCTTATCAGCTCGCTGCATAAACGTTTAACTTATGTACATTTTTTAGGGTTCCGTAGCCAAATGGCAAAAATACGGAACCGGTATAGATTCGTCATGTCTATCTGTCCGTCTGTCCGTATGTCACAGCCATTTTATTCGGAAACTATTAAGGCTATATAGTTGAAACTTGGTAGGTATAAAAATATATAAAGCAAAGTTCGAAGGAAAAAAATACATAAATATATTCACATCCACTGCATAGCTTCATTTCATATCTTTTGATAGAGAAAATTAACTTTAACGAAATAAAGACTAAATCGTAACTCAAAATACAAATTGTAAATATAGTAATTATAATTATAAATAAATAAATAAAAACTTTCAATACCTTGAATTCAATTTAGGGGTTTTGGTTTCATGAGATTACAAACACATAGACAGATAAAAATTAAAAAAAAATATATAAATATCTGTTAGGTATTTCTTATTTTCAATTCCCTGAAAAACTGTTTCGTTACGTTTTTAATTAAGGACGTACGTAATTTGTTTTTTTTTTTTTACAAATGCTTTATTAGAGATACTTTCGTTGTAGATATTTTATACTCACAAGGGATAGGGCTCCCCGTTAGGATTTCGTCCAAGCGGGCTCCGGGGTATGGTCCCGCGGTTGAGGTCCCCGCACAGGTTGTTGGCGCTCACCGCGGCCCGCCCCGCGCCCGGACAGTCTGCTGCCACCTGGCGGTAGGGAGGCGGGCGAACCCTGACACAAAGAAATAATAAAATATTACAATATTATTGACAAACTGCTGCAAATTGCAAAATGGTTGGTTGCCTTCAGTTTTAGTGCAATGTTTTTAAGCTAATAGGATTTTTGTTTTTATAATAATTTCTTGTTTGTCACGTCAATGTGTGACAAGAATACGGCCATACATATTCCTGTCACACTCTTTTGCATTTATTTAAGAACTATGTTTTCCAGAACGAAGCTTTGATTTTTTGGATCTATTACAGATATCAAGGCGATCACTTAGCAGACAATCAGCAGGATCATTAAATTCATGTCTATCTTACTTCGATCACTAATATTAGTGGTCGAAGCTATCTTATTAATATTATAACGAACGTTTGTGAGAATGTCTGCGTGTTTCTTACACTTTCACGGAAAAACTCCTAATCGGATTTGCATGAAATGTAACACACACATATGTAGTTTGTGACCTGGGATACATGGGATACTCATTACAGTGATAAACGAGACGTAACGAGCAGGGCCGCGGGAGTAAGCTAGTATTAAATAATCCGTTTATTTAATTTGAAAACGAGATTCATAGCCCATAACTTAATCCACTTGTAATTACTGGCGCCGGTCCGGTAATAACGTTTGGGTGCCGGAGAAAGGCGGTGCCCACTGTCACTTTCACTGACGCCGCCTGTACATCGTTACGTACTGTTTTCAAAACGATGTGCTCAGATCGTAAAATTACAATGTTGAAGTGTGTCTGATTTAATATCAGACACACTTATAATAATATAATTTTTGGTGTAAAACATTTATAGGCGCAGTTAAACCTAATTGTTATCTTGGCGAAAGCATAAGTCCTAGCACCCTTACGCCCACATTTTTTTTTAACAAAACACTAAACACAAAACACAAAACAGTCGTCATGGGACGCCTGGCAGATGTTAAACATCGTGTTCAGGATTTGCGACAGGAACTACATATATAAAGAATAAAGAAAATAACGCTCTTTGCGAACAGTACCCCGTACTAACTCGAACTTAGCAGCAGCCCGCTTAGTTACCTATGTTCGATACTTAATAGTTTCGACAATGTATAATAGATGGCGCAAAAATAAATATGTGCAAGCATCGCCAAGCCAATATTCAGGTTTACCTGCTTGCTTATAGATTGTTTCACATCAAAATAACAGGCAACTTCTGGCGAGAATGTTACATCATAGTAATCATTCATATATACAATCATTTAAGCTATCTCTTCGTAAGCTTATGTCAAACAACAAAAAATGGAGAAATTAAGCTCAGTTTTACCTGGGTGGTGTAGCGTTAGGTGATTCGACGAAGGCGTAGTATCCTTCTGGAGGTTCCTCTGGGTCTGCCTGCGTCGTGTCTTTCGCCTCTGGCTCCGGTTCTGCTGGCGTCTGTGCGAGGACTGTCAGCACTGGGAGTAGAACCTGGAAAGAAGACATTATAATTTTAAATGTGGTGAAAAGACACAAAGTATTCAAGAAAAACAGCTACAGCGTCTAGCGGATTTCAGCAAATTTTGCTACAATTTGCTTCTTTAAGCAAAAGGGGTAGTTGCTGTTGGCCTTATTGGTCTTTACAACTTCACCGGGTTTTGTGGCGAGCCTAAAGCTCAAGCCAGGACAAGATGACTGGGCTGGAAGGGATGGCTTCGGTCTCGTTGCGGGATTCCTCGACCTTCCTCCTTCGCTAGAGGGAGGGACAGTTGCGGACCCAGCAATTGCCGGAGTCCTGGCCTTCCGTCTCTAGTTAGATGGGGATTGCGACTTATCCAAGGTTACAATTTGCGTCGCCGTTTCTTGGCCTTAAAGGATTAGACACTTATGTACATTTATATTTTTAATGCTGTCATTGCGGCGTCTATAGAATAACTCTTCAAGCGAACGTGTCGTAGTCTTTGCACAAAAATGAAGGTACTGCCTTAAGGGTGTAATATCTTATATGTTTTGGTTTAAAGGTAAGAAACGATGTGTTTGAGAGTGTGTCATAATGTGTTCTAACTTAGTCCTAGAATGCGTAATTTGAAAGTTTGTTACCGATTTTCAAAATTTTCGTGATTTCTTATCATTATTATTTTATTCATAAATCATTTGTATTTTCTATATTCGTATGATTTTCAACGTACAACGTACAACGTTTTTATTACGGTAATTTAGTTCTGTAATGAAATACATAAAAAAATATTTAGAATTTGGAAGCATTACTATAGTTAACTGTAGGTTTAACTATATTCGAAATGTCATTTTTTAGTAGAACTGTTATTATAATTACCTACATTACTGTCACTGGAGTTTGAAGAAGCGTTACGACAATTTAGATTTAGAGCAAAGTACCTAGTAATGACGGTGTGTTCTAAGAAAATGCAATTGCTTAGCAAATAGTCTTATTGTCAAGTAAATGCTGATTGTGGCCACTCTTTCAAATTACCTCTATTGTCATCCACGCTCTAAAACCCTTTGTGCTTTCTGTTATTTTGTAATTCATAGTACCATGTACCTATATGAGGTAATGGCGTGAATTCGGAAGTAGTTGTCTCCGAATAGTGTAAAAATAAGGTCGCGAAAAATAATCGTCTTTAAAATGAGTAGTTTTGAAAATGTATATCTATTAATGACTAAACAGGGAATAAAACAATATCCCAAATAATTTGATAATGACGCATATGATTTGAGAAGCATGTGTTAACTCATTCTTCTCAAATAACAATAGTTTTTAAACTTATCCAACGTCTACCGCTCACTTCTGCTACTTATTTTCTAGCGTTTCTCATAATTATTATTTCACGCATTTGAGAAATAGGTCAGCGAAATAAAATGTTTATCCTAATAAATCCTAAACAAATTACCTACTAGTCTTAATATACCCTACCTAGTCTACCATACTTAACAGCACAGCGGTACTGAATTTTCTTTGTGTTCTTCACTGCCCCCTGTAGGCCTACAAGGGGATTTAACTTTGAGAAACACTGACATATTCTAACCCAATTCATCATATATTCTTACTATGTTCATCGCGGTACCGTTACTTGCTCATGTGATTGAAGCACAAGCACTTTCTATTGTTATTATCCAAAACTGACACGGATTTTCCAAAACATCTGGTGCACGGTGAGGTCAGACAGTAATAACGCGAGTAATGCCCACTTATGGAGTTTTATGGCTTTGCACGGTATACGATGCCGGGAATTGGAGCAGACGTGGGAGCGAGGTTCAGTTGAATTGAATAAGTAATAATGCTTATTATATTTATAATTTTCTATAATAAAATAGTAAAAATATTAGAATACATTAATTCACATTCACTAAATTGGTATTGCCATTATCAAACACAAGCAAGTATTAAATGAGTGTTTGGGTCTGAACTCAGGAAAGGATTCCCAGTCCGTATATAAGTATAACTAGCTGTGCCCCGCGGTTTTACCGGCTACCATATAAGAAAAAAAATATACAAACGTCGTTATATAACCTTCTTCAATAAAGGGCTATTCAAGACAATAATATTTTTTTCAATTGGAACCAGTCGTTCTTGAAATTAGCGCGTTCAATCAACCAAACTATTCAACTTTATAATATCTATATACTATACATAGGTACATTATTGTTATTATTATGTATTATATTATGACTATAGAAGTATAGATAAAAATAAAAATTCAACGTGCCTGTACATAAAAATGTTTGGAGGAATGAGAATATGTCACAAGGGTCGAATCCCAGGCACGCACCACTGATTTTTCTAAAAAATATGTGCGTATTAGAATTTAATTATCACTGCTTTACGGTAAAGGAAAATATCGTGAGGAAACCTGCACATCTCAGAGTTTTCTAAAAAAACGAGTTCTCAAAGGTGTGTGAAGTCTACCAATTGGCCAGCGCGTTGGACTATGGCCTAAAACTCTCTCATTCTGAGAGAAGACCCGTGCCCAACAGTGGGACAATAATGGATTGACGATGAAGTAAAATAATAAGTTACAATTCATATCTTGAGGTAACAAAAAGTCTGTATTTCATTGAAATTCATACATTCTATCAAAAGTTATTACAATTTAAAGTTTATTATAGTATTGTTATATTGTTATATATAGGGTTCCTTTAAAATACGGGTATAACCGCTGGGCACAGCTAGTTGTGAATTATGTGTGAGTTATTACTAAAAGACCATCAACATGGTCTAAATTGACACCAATGAACCATCACATCTTGCAATCATAATTTTACGTGTTCATTACATTAATGATATTGTGCCACTTCAAATTGAGCAATAGAAACTCATCTTGCCTCGTTGTGGTTTTATCTAAACGTTAGACACGAAACTGCCTTTCAGATTATAATCGCAGAATGAAAGTGTTATAATGTTTATTTCATTTCATAATTAAGCTTTCATTCTAATTAAACGCAATTTCAATTTACAAGCTCGTAATTTGGGAAGTAGGCAGTTACTATTCACTTTCGTATTGTAGGCTGTTATTAGCAGACATTTGTATAGATACTAGCTTCTACCCGCGGTTTCGCTCATGTTTTCAAATTTTTCCACATTCAATCATGTTTTCTAAAAACATAATACCTCGGAGCTTATGTTTTTTATTTATAAATATGAAGCAGCAAACGAGCAAGCAACCCACCTGATGGTAAGTGGTACCGCGACCCATGGACATATGTAAGCAATTTCACATAGAACAGGGGTTCTCATCTGAAGTCGACCACAGATGCGTTACCACTCCCGAGGACTGAGATGATCGCCTCATATAAAAGTGAGCCGGCAACCACATCTGCCACCGAAACGCAAGAACTGCTTCACGCTAGAAATAAGTGTGGCGGTGGTACTACCCCGATCGAACAACATTGGTTCTACCACCTGGTAAATTTATGGTGTTACAATGATTGGGTACATGAGCCCATTATTTATTGGAGTGAGAGGTTTTTAGGCAATAGTCGTCTGCACTAGCCAACTGCGAATTGGAATAATTTACACGCTTTTCAACTTATTTTCACAAGATTCGCTGGTGTGTAGGTTTCCTCGCGAGATTTTCCATTACCGTAACGCAGTGATAAGTTATTTTTAACACGCATATCATTTTGGAAAATGAATCATTTCAGAGGGACCATGCGTTTCGAATCTCGGACCTTCCATTTGAACTGTTTCTTAAGCTATCACTGCTTATTTTTGTCATCAATGCCCATTAAAAAGGTAGAAGGTTAAACATAGGAAAATGTATGCCATTCATCAAGTTCATGCACCCTGGAGAGGTGTGATGCTACTGTACATCTTATCTTAAAACATTTCAACTTATAATGGCATACATAAATTTGATAAAAGATACCCCTCAATACTCCCCACACAATCTTATGATTTATAAAAAATATTTTCTAAACAAAAATGTTTACATACGGAGGACCGCTGACAGAAATGGAAAACACTATTTTTTTCCCAAAGTAATCATAATACAACTTGTCAGGTGCTAGAAACCGGGTTCCAGATTCGATTCGCGGCCAGACAAAAATGTGAATGATGAGTTTAGATTTCTGTTCTGAGTCTTGGTGTTTTTGTATTTGGCTTTGCGTATCCATGGCATCCACGACACAGGAGAAATTCCTACTGTGGGGCTATGAGGGTAGAAAGCATTTATGTAGAAAGCCTTTATACATTCGAGGCAAAACTCATGAAAAGTGTGAAGTAAAATATATCATTCCATCCATCCATCAGCCTGTCGAGGTCTGCTGGACATAGGCCTCCCTCTCCTCCCTTATTGACGCCACTCCAGCCAATCCTGTGCCTTCTGAATCCAACAGTATCCCGCTGCCTTCTTCAGATCATCGTTTGGCTGGTCGGGGTCGACCTATGCTTCTTTTACCTTAACTTGGTCGTCAATCCAGGACCTTTATAAATAAATATATTAATACTAAAACAAACAAAATACATTATTATTACTAAAACTAACTAAAAAATCCGGCTGTTAAAAAAATCTGACTGCTTAAAAACAATGTATTACGACTGAAAGCAATCAATTTCTAAGCACTCGGGTTTTTCTAATAATATTTTAACAATTACTTGTTTACCACTAAATATCGTAAACAGAGCTAAAGAACATCCCAAAACTATTTACGTTTAAAGTCGTTAGTATCGAAAATAAGTATCAAAGTTGTGCAACGCATAAATTTACTTGGTCCTTCGAGCCGGATCGACCATCCCATTAACTTCAGTAAGCACGATATAACTACTGGATGCCATTTTCATATTAAACAAGCGATTAATTTCAAAGATAAATTACTTGCAATCGCTAAGGTGATGTTGGAGGGCAAATAAATGTGTGGGAAATAAATGGAGGGGCGATTAAGAAGTCAACCCCTTCTAAATTACGCTTTGTTTCTTCTTAACGACTTTCAGACCGATAGCTTTAAGGCTCTTGTCGTACGGACATAGGTTAAAGAGGGACGAGCAAATGAATTCAAAATCAGTGGCGAGTATCATTTCTAATATTATGAATGTGAAAGTTTGTAAGGATGTATGTCTGTTTGTTTGAAAAAACTACTGGTCGGATTTTCTGAAATTTTGCACATAGATAGTTTATAAACTGGATTTATACAGGATTAATCACAGTGATAAACCCGATCGACGAACCGCGTGGCAGAGCGGTCACCATACCGGTCTAACACGCAGTGGGTTCCGGGTTCGCTCCCCGGCCAGACGGAAATGTGAATGATGAATTTAGATTTCTGTTCTGGTTCTGGGTGTTTGTGTATTCGTCTTTGTGTGTCCGTGGCATCCACGACATAGGAGAAAATCCTACTGTGGGACAATGAGTGTAGAAAGTGTTTAAACGTGATCAAAGCGAGCGAGTCGCGGGAAGTAGGTAGTTTTATATAAGTGAAGTAGAAAATGAGCATTTCCTTTTTTTTATAAAAATGAAGTAGCAAACGAGCATGCAGTTCATCTGATGTTACGGCCGCCCATGGACATCTGTGGGATACTTCATATAGAACAGGGGTTCTATCTGAAGTCGATCACAGATGCGGTGCTACTCCCGAGGACTAGCATGTTCGTCTCAAATACAAGTGAGCCGGCAACCACACCCTCGCACCACACGCAAGAACTGCTTCACGCTAGAAATAGGTGCGGCGGCGGTACCTCCCCAGTCGAACTACCCTGGTTCTACCACCTGTTAATTGGTCCTTACATGGGGCTCAATATGTTTACGATATATCGTGAGTACACGTTACATATTATAATGTTAAGTTACGCAATAATTCTCTTAAACCATATGGTGAGTGGTCGTTGCTGTCCATGGATATTCGTAAGTAACTTCATATAGAACAGGAGTTTTGTTTAAAGTCAATCGGTAATGCATTTCTACTCCCGAGGACTAAGATGGTCACCACATATAAAAGTCAGTCAGTCGACGAAATTCTTCCACCGGAATGCAAGAACTGTTTCACGCTGATAAAATAATAATAATAAAATAATAAAAATACACTTTAAATATTACTCTGTTATCATGAGTATACAAAGTATACTAACAGATATCCGGTAAAAATGTCCATATCCCGACTTGTCTTGTCATCCCATGTTTGATTTCCAAGTGCGGTAATCGTTAAAAGGCAATAAGAATACTATAGTAAGAGATATTCATTTGTAACAACATAATACGTGTATAAAAAGTGTGGTTGTCGGCTCACGTATATATGAGGCGACCATCTTAGCCCTTGGGAGTAGCAACGCATCTGTGATCGACTCAGATAGAACATCTGTTCTATATGAAGTTGCACAGCGTAATCTAGTTAAAGTGCTGACAACTGTTTTCGTAACGCACTTTTGTTTCGTTGCCTTGCAAATCACAGAGATTCTAAGGATGTTTCATTACAATAACAATAGTATCTTTAAATAAAATTAATAAAACGTTATCTTCTGTATATATATATTAAAAAAAACTTGTGTTAAGATGTTTATCCGGGCTTTATCGTGATATTCATATTTATTTTTGAAGTGATGCTACTTTAGGCGCGTTATGAAAAAATGATGAGAGTGAGATTTTAAGATTCGTCTCACAAAAGTTACAGTATGAAGTTGCAGCGGTTGCAGTCTCGAAACAAAAGCTACCAACAAAATAGAAATAGGACCTCTATAAGTCGCGCAAGTTGACACCATCGTTGCCTCTGTTCACTGTATTCATATTCACAGTATTTTTTTATTTATTATTTATTTATAATAAATTAAAATATGTCAATTTCTTTAATTACGCAGATATTCCTTTTTTGTTATATTTAAATTGACTTTATTTAACTTAATAATATATATTGTAATATTAATATTTTATAATAAAATTGTTAGTATCGTTTTTTCTACAAACGAAACATAAATAAGATCGGAAGG
>DWNE01005937.1:0-13516 GCA_018249875.1 Cecropterus toxeus | reverse complement strand
GTCGAAAAACGTTCGGTTATATGTATGTCACATTACTTTTTATTTAAACGCGGGTGAAACCGCGGGTTCAGCTAGTATACAATATAAGCGTATGTTATTAAAAATAATTTTAATATTGTTTACTTGTAATGTTTATTCTAACAATATTATGATATATATAAGATGCCACAGATTCGTCATTAGGTATATGAATACTTGTAAAAAAATATATTTGATTTTTTGGAATACGATAAAAAAATAAAAAGTGCAATTAATATTTTTTTATTTATAACTGCATCAAAATATATACGTACAATTAATAGAAATGAATAATAATAACAATATATATGTAAATACACCTTAAAACTTATCAAATACACTTCTTTATACATACTATGTAAGAGGACTAATCCTATAACATGTAGATATATAGCTATCCTACAACGCCACCGAATTGAGTTACGAAAGTTTATCGCACTAGGGCCTTGGTAAAGGTCGCGGGTCTAAGGCTACAGAAAGGTCGCTTCAGGCAACGTTGGTCATACGAGGCGTTCTCAAACAGAAGACATAGGGGCGACATACATTCAATCTATTTAATAGTATGCGCAATGATAAATTCGTCATATGTATATTTAGGCTAAAGAAGTTAATGATTAACCCTTAATGGTTTTGAACGGAAGGTATCACCGTCCACTCCTCTCTCGTCAACCCATTATTGTCCAACTGCTGGGCACGGGTCTTCTCTCAGAGTGAGATAGTTTTAAGCCATAGTCCCCCGCGCTGGCTAAGTGCGAGTTGGTAGACTTCACACACCTTTGAGATCTCTTTTTTTATGAGAAATCTCAGATGTGCAGGTTTTCTCACGATGTTTCCCTTCGCCGTAAAGCAGTGATAATTAAATTCTAATAAGCACATAATTTTAGAAAAATCAGTGGAGCGTGCCTGGGATTCGAATCCCGGATCCTCGATTGAGAGGCTGAGTTTAAACCATTAGGCTAGCACTGCTCCATCCTATTTCTGCATAATGACAGCGCTGCTGTATTAGGATATGAAGTGTAAGGGTAATGTGGTAAGGGCGACAAACTTTTTTCTAAGCTAAAAAACTTAGCCCTCAAGAGAAACGTCTGTGGCCATACTCAGATATAATTCATTTTATTTGTAGTTGATTAGTAGATAGTGGATTCATATTGTTGTAATTCATCTTTCTGTATAGTGTTATTACATTGTACTTAATTTCACGCTCCTGTCATCTGCTGTTATATAGTTATAAAATAAAATTGATTAATTAACAGCTTTCAACTTCTTTGCGATAAGGTTATGTCATTATTGCACTCACCTATTTTTATTACTTAACACCCCTTATTACGATGGCCTGCGTGACCTTACCAACGTCCTCTTAACACCTACGATGGTTAAAAAAATGCTAGTATTACGCAAATCTTACGCAAGTTTATCGTACCTTTGGTAAAGAATACTGTACTAACACCGCGCTTACAAATGGCACTTTATATACTATATAATACAAGCAACAATGAACATGTTATCCATGTGTTAACTTGCCGTTACTAATCATCTAAATATATGCGTCCTACCTTTTTTTTATCACGAGGGGGAAAGTTCAGAAGCTTTCCGAAGACCGTGGGAGCACCGTCGGGTTATGTGAGATTTTTGCCGCATTGAACCCAGGGTCTTCCGAGCACGATGTCTGGAGTCGCTTGGCTGGATGGCTCGAGCTCCCATTCTTACCGCCCGCCTTTTAGCCCCCTTTTAATCGCCTTTTGCGACAGGCTGGGGATACAGTAGCCATATTCTGGTCCCGGAACTACAGCGAAAAAGTGAGTTCTACCTACCTGTCTGCAAGGTTATTTCTACCTATTTCTAGCGTAAAGCAGTTCTTGCGTTTCGGTGAAAGGGTGTGCCTGTCAGCTCAGTGTTATACTAGGCGACCATCTTAGACCTCGCGAGTAGCAACGCATCTGAGATGACTGACTTTAGATAGGATCTGCTCTATATGAAGTCTGGAGAACGTAAAATAATAATGTCTAGAAATGTGAAATAATAAAAACATACCAATAATTACCAGCTTTACTAAAAATGCTTAATGAGTATAAAGTTCTCACTTAACTTTAAACTTGTACTGAAATGTTTTTAATTGAATATCAATATGTACATAACTTAAAGTCGCAATTTAGAATTTCAAATAGTAATCAAAATGTATATATCCAAAAAACTCTAGCTAGCATGATGGTCAATCTACCTAAGCATATACCAAAAGCGATGGGTGTGAGTTACGAAAGTTCGCGAGCCTTGGCGGAGGTCGCTCTAAGGCTGTGCGGGAGGTCGCCGGCTGGGCCGGTGAGGTCACTCGCGAAATTAAAACGCTTCCGCATACCCACCACACTGCAATTTAAATTGTATATTGAAGGCAATTAAAAAGGCGTATTAACTTAAAAAATAGATATAAAGCTTAATTTACAAGTGAAAACTTCGATCGTGTCGTGGCAGACAAATTGCTGCCTTTCATCAGCATTCAAAATTAATCAGTTATAAATTAAAGATACAGTTTTATCCTTATTACACAATTTTCAAATTAAAAGCTAGGTGCTAAAATACTGTAGTTAATGCGCTTATATTTTTTGTTATTTTAACAGAATTCATTAAAAATATAAAAACAAAAAAAAAACATTCTTTCATTTTCTCTGGTTTTCCTGTAAAATTAGCGTTTTTGAGTTGTGTTCTATACAATATGTATTTTGATAAGTACAGTTTCTACGCGGTATCATTATGGTAGGTACAGACAGATACATTGTATAGAATACTCTTTTTTTTGGCACGACAGGTATCTGACACGTTCAGTATCTTAGATTATAAATAGAAACTATTATTTGATTTTTATTACTATTATACTGAACATACATATATATGATTCGTTACCGGAAAGTGGAAAGAACTCTTCATAAGTAGAGTTTTGCAAACAAAGAGATTTGGACCGATGTAATATAGTGAAATATTACATCAGACTGAATAGTTTCGATTAAGGATATAGGATAAAACAATTTAAATATTTCATACAAAAGTAAGTTTTTGCATTCCAAGTGAGCATGAAATAAATTCTTCATTTACACATACATACTAAAAAGGAATGTTATATCTACATTTTTTTTTAAATCTTTCCTCACATCTTTCCTTTTATAACTCTTAAAAAAGCACATATCATATAGAGAAACTTTAATATTTTTTGTTTTCATATGTTCAGTACCCCATGCCGGTTTTACTTTTTTAACATTCCAATTTTTATTTATGTAATGTAAGTCCCAAAGTAAATTGGCTGTGTCATATGGATAGATGGGCATGCAAAGATTCTATTTAATCTTGTACGTTTAACCTTTGTGTATTGTATTTCGTTGTTTTTGATTTTCGTTATTTATAACCTATTAAGTGTGTGAATTCTTTGTAATTTTTATCCTGGTGGAATGATATATCGACGCAGTCGACGCCATTTATTAATTTTCCTAAAAGAATCAAAAAAATGTACAGAACGTACTTTCATTTTATACAATCTCGTATTTTTGTTCACGCGATATTTATTTCAAACGTATATCACGAGCAATAAAGTAATATGACAATTAATCAGTAGTAAATAGTAATTATTATTTTTAATTTATATTAACTATAAATAAATATGCATGTATGTGCATATATAACATAAAGTTGAACTGGTCCCGCTGAGGTCACGAAGGCCTTGTCAACAGGGCCCAGGGTAGGAGGTCGTTCACAAACAACTTCCGCGTTAACAAATTGATTAAACTTGAAATTTGAATGCATTTCAATATGTTTAAATGTCAAATTTGTATGTTGGTTTTGGTTTATAGTATGATACTTGACACTTATTTTGAGGTTCTCGTGGGTTTTACTCGACCGTGTGAGAAGGAGGGTAATGTTTTTCGAGTGGTTTTGTATGGTACCGATGCACGTCCATTACTTTGGCACACTTTCTTTGGAATCATATCAGCGTTTGCAGAAATTTGCAGTGTAAAAAGAGTAGAAAGAATAAAAAGTAAGCAGTAATTTAAAAAATGACGTCTGTAAATACGAAAAACCTCTCCTTTTTCGTTAGTTCCGAGGTAAAGTACGAGATTTTTTAGCATAACAATAAGGGTTCCTATTAAATGAAAGTTAGTAAATAAGCCGTTTTAAAAAAATATGTGTACTACTACTATGACACATTTATGTTAACTTTGTGACAAAACTCATAATAAGCGTTAAATTAAATTATAATATTATAATTAAAAAAAAAACAATGAACTAAAAGTAAAGGCAAGGTATTATTTTTTTTTTTATAGTAAATTCTTATGTTATGATCAATTTGGCCTTCGGAGCTAACAAATAGACCACTTTACTGAATATAAACGCACTTAGCATCATGATGTTAAGACGTAAAGTTAGAAACACGTAAATCTATCTTCTTCTATACTTATAATAAATCTGTAGAGAAGTCAATTCTGTACATTAAATATATATCCAAAATAACTATCAGGGGATGATTAGGGATCGATACTGATGCCAAAAATGCATTCAGTAATTTTTTTGTCTGTCTGTCCGTCTGTCTGTCTGTCTGTATAACCGTTATAGAAACAAAAACTACTCGACGGATTTTCACGAAACTTGGTACAATTATTTTTCATACTTCTGAGCTGGTTATAGTGTTCATTTCATGAAGCTACAATTAATAGGAGCAGAGCAGTGAAGCAAAATGTAGGGAAAACGGGAGAATTTACTCCATTTTTAAGGTACTTAATGGTTAAAGCTACACAGAAATCATTACATTTCTTTTAAACGCGGGTGAAACCGAGGGCTCAGCTAGTCTCAAATAAACTTTATTATGAAGATATAACTATCCCACTTACAACTTTCTGATCAGTAGGGATGGTTAAAAATGTTTCTCATTGTATAATGATATTTTCATTAACTTATACGATTTCCAAACTATCGTTATTGCCAAGATGCTACTTTTCCCAAAATGATATTTCAGACTCTCGCAACGAAATTACCATAAAAACCATTTGTTTTCTTTATTGATACAAAATTCTTACCACTTTAAACAACTTTCCGATAGACCTGTGGTCGGTTCGAAAGAGGTCAACGTCAACGACTTTTGGTCCCTATAGAAAGTCTTCCCGGGCAAAAAGGAGACTCTAAAACCTTAATTAGCGGAACACACCCCCCTCCTCACCGCTTCTCCTATACTTCTGTCAAAGCTATATGAAAGGCCAGGAGGGTAAAAAAATCCCATACATATAACATTTTGAAGCTAGAACCAATGTAGTTCGACCGGGGAAGTACCACTGCCACACCTATTTCTAAAGTCAAGGAGTTCTTGCGTTTCGTTGAAAGGGTGTGGTTGTACGTACATGAGGCGACCATCTTAGTCCTCAGGAGTTGCAACGCATCTGTGATCGACTTTAGATAGAACCCCTGCTCTATATGAAGTTCCTTACAGATGTACATGAGTGACAGTAATCACTTACTATCCGGTGGACTACACGTTTGTTTGCTAATTCATTTTTATTAAAAAAACATCCGAAAGTACTAAGCAATAGGCAGGTGAAGACATGATTATTGGTACTATGCCCTTTTGAGATGTTTAAATCTCGCAAAGCAGACAAACGTGACAACAGAAAGTGAACCTTCAGGACCTTTACGCCTTACGTGTGTGGGGCCTCGAGTACACGTACCCACGACCAGCAATTTGCACACACACGACCCAAGTAAATGTGAGCTTTCCAATTGTAAATCTTTGATAGAGACATGCCAATTTCAGTATGATTTAGACAATTTTATATCGTACTAGCTCAAGTTTGCGACTTAGCTTGTCAAGTAGTACTCATATATAAAATATATATCTTTAAAAATAATTGTTTACATGTATAACTTTTAATCTACTATATTACCATACTATAATACTTATATAAAAAAATCTAATATTAACTCTATACCCGCGGGAGGGTCGGTCACCGATCTAATACTCAGTTGATTCCGGGTTGCTTCCCCGGCCAGACAATCTGAATCAACAACAACAATGTGAATAATGCACTTAGGTTTCTGTTCTGTGTCTGTGTGTGTTAAGATACAGGATAAAAGCCTAGCGTGAGGCTATAGATGTAATAACGATATATATATTTATAGCACTACTATTTTAGTATTTCACGCCTTCTACCTGATGGTAAGTGGCCACTGCCGTCCTGAGACATCTGTAATTAACCCCAGATAAAATAAGATTTTATATTTATTCATATTCTTCTCCATTACACAATAGACTAAAAAATATTACATTACATTTGGTATTCGAACCTGAGTCCTAACCGACATATAAGTATACATTTATACCACTCGACTATCGCCCCAAGCTGAATATTCAAAGAATTGAAACCCAGCCGCTGGCGCGTCTCGCTCGGCGACCGCACCGCGACCGCAGCGACCCCGCATTTCTTCTTCTCACGCACTTACATAACCGCACGCCATTTCTACCAACAACGTAATAATTGCGTCAAACTTTTGTAGCAGATTTATTATAAAAAAAAATAATGTTTTAATAATTGAAAGAATCAGAATTAAATAAAAATATGGAATACAAAACAAAGTTAGAAATCCGGAAGTCACAAGTCGCATTGTATTAGAATATTTATACTTTTCAAAATGTTGGTACGAAAGGTAAATTAAAACATTGGAAATAGGTGTATAACACTATAATTGAAATAGAGCTGAAAACCTACACGACCATGAAACAACTTTTAAATTTCAATTAAGTTCTTAAATAACAACACACTGTTTAAAATCTATATAAACAAATAATTTAAAAGCTTCAGTTTTACACAATCGTTACTCACAAAACGTTACACATATATAATGTTTTAAATAAAACTTCAATCTTAATTTTGATAAATTAAACTCAACTTAGACAAAACGTTTAGTTTTATTTCATAAGTTTGATAGCTGTTTTTTTAGAAAATGAAGTCTTTGAATTAAATCAAAATTAAATATTCATTGTACAATTATATCAAAATGCAACATTTTAATTTTGAAGTTCCGCGTGTGCATAATTTGCGAATAAAATCGTTTGAAGGACAGAGCGGAAGATGCGATAAAAGACTTATTTCATTCTCTTTGTCTGTTTGTTTAAAATCACAACAAACGAAAATTATTGTAATTAATTTAAAGTACCTATTCAATATTGAGCAGAAACATTGATTTTATTTTTTGTTATATTCGAAAATTTTCAGCGCCAATATTTTTTTTTTTATTATTTTACGGCTTTGGCTTGGCCAGTAAAGCCGTGTGGCATAGATAGTAAATAATATTTAAATTGTATTAAAATATTTCAGCAGTTCTAATTTATGTAATCGATTGATACATTATATACTTTTTTGCCTTGTGAAATTATCAAATTACCAATTTACTTTTTGCCCCCTTCTTTCCTACAAATTGTTATCGACAAATCAGTTTATGGTTCTCTCGTCTAGCCATAGACAAATCTATTGATTTAGATCCATGGCTAGTCCGAACAGCGCATTGCATTCGTTACGTAACACTGCAGCGGCACGCGGTGAAAGTCGCGGGCGAACACTATGTCCCACGTCCACCGTGGACAAATTTATTGTGTACAAGCCACATGCTGCAGATAGCAAACTCTACGTTAACTTGGTTTAGTTAATAAATGTAGAGTAAGGGTCTCTTGTTGTAGAGACAGACTTATCGTTAAAAATGTGTTTTGTTAAAAACACTGCCAAGTGCCTACGTATAAGGTACGTAAAAAAAGAGCTGTCACGGGACGCCTGGCTGATGTGAGACATCGAAATTATTTTATACAGATAACATGCTTAAAAGGATAGTTTACGACAGGAAATAAATATATGCCAAGTGAATATCTTTCTATTTATAAATACTTTCTAAATTTATAAGTAGTAATTTTAATTTTGCAGTTGATCAAATGTACTCTAATCCACTTGAAAATACTGGAATAGTTTTCTAAATAACATGTGTTCACTTATAACTGTGATACATATATTTTTTATTGTTTTCATTTATATTGTACATTCATATATATATATCATTTTTAGAATCAGATTTCCCTAAATGCGGTTTTTAATGGTACCATAACAAAAAATAGAACGACAAATTATCCTGTACACATTATATGAGGTATGACATAGTACAAATTATATGAGGTACACCTATATTTTACCTACATCAAAAACTCAAGGTTTAGTATATAAAGGTAAGGTAGAGTAAGGACCTCATGTTATAAAGAGGGAAGAAAATTTTGATAGCCTAATGGTTGAAACTCGGTCTCTCAATGAAGTGTCTAAGATTTTAAACACGGGTATATACCACTGATTTTCCTAAAAACATGTGTATATTTGGAATTAATTATCACTGCTCTACGGTGAAGGAAAATAGCATGAGGAAACCTAACCTAACCTAACAGTTATCTAAAAAATAGGATTTCTCATAGGCGTGTGAAGTCTACCAATCCGCACGTGACCGGCGCGGTGGAATGTAGCCTAAATCTCTCTCAATCTGAGAGAAGACCCACGCCTAGCATGGGTTGACTATGAAAGTAAGCGATCTGTTTTTGCAGTGTACGAAACAATAAACAACCTCTTTCCTTTGATGTCGTATAATAAAGGGAAATAAGTAACATTTTTTTTTATCTATTGGATGTTTCCCAGCAGCCAACTTAATAACAAATAAGGAAACAACAAAAAATGAAATATATTCTTGCATCATTTATTGTATTTGATCGAGAACGTATACAATAAATACATACGTTATGAACAAACTATCGTTGTTGAAAATTTATACAATTATACGCGTTGAATTCATAACCTATTTCTTTTAGGAAGTCAGTTAAGAATGTGACATTGTAAGAATAATACAGGCCAGTATTTGTCATAAGTGAATAACAGATTTACATTACGATTATAATTTTTGTTCGGGCCATAGAATCAGAGTAATTTGAAACACTAACTTATTTTTTTTTATGTTACAGGGTTATTTTAACCAAAATCATACACCATTTGAACATCCACAGTGTGCAATATATTTGTTAAATGTAATGAATTATTTTTATTTTTACAGACCTACGGGGGCACTTACAAATTGTCAGGGGACATACTTTTTCTTACTACCATACCGGGTGGTATGTAGTAGTAATAGACCGGAACATAACCTAAACTGAAAAGATCCAGCAAAAAAACTTTGTGAATTTTACCCGACTATGTCAGAAAGACGAAAGGTAGTGTTTTTTAAGCATATTATATCTATGCAAATATGTATGTTCATTTCTTTGGCATGCGCTACAGCCCAAAAGGCTTTAAGGATTATGACGTATTACAATCGTCCCAGTTTGCAGAGTGACACAGATTATATAATTTAAAAAAGGCGTCCGCAAATAGGAGATAAAGACTTTTTTACTATCACGGCAATATGGGTAATAAATCAAAGCTTATAAATTGATTTCAACGTTTAATAAATATATGATCATATTTTTCCTTGATTTTCTTGAGGATTCATATATATGAAGAGTAAAATTAAATCTATCGTTAAGAAGAAGAAATCATTTTAAGAAGTCGATTGTTTTAAACGATTTTTTCTTCTTAACGATAGATTAAACAATGTTACTAGTTTATACCAACTGTTTATTTTATAATCCACCATAGAACAACCTTAACAATCCGCATCCGAATCCGCAAGTAAAAAGCTAGTCCAGATACTCGTAGAAGCGCTTCCCGAACGCTTTCGCAGTGAATCAGCTACATACATACGAGTTCGTTACTACCTGTATACTTAGTGTATTAAGTAATTGTTTATAATTAAACTCAAACAGGAATTCTCTGGTTAATATTAAGTATATAGGTTAAGCAATATTGCTCGTGAACAAATTCATCCTCTGTGATTTTACTAAAGCATAATCCAAAGTAATTTTCAATTTCAAAATAATTATTGGTAATAACAATGAAATAAAATTGCTTTAGTCCGTGTAGGTCTACGGGGATACTTACAAATTGTTACTATATTTTTTATCACACTACCACCGGATCAGAATACGACCTCAACTGAGAAGATCCCGCAAGAGACAATATTAAAAGGATTTAAGCAATTTTTGATTCTTATAAATATCATGATTAATATTTATAAGAGTAAGATACAAAGTAATTAGGTATGAATATAATATAATAATATATAAAATGTGAGTGCCAGACTTATTCTTTTTTTATAATTGAATTAGGTAATCAGTGCAGCCCATATTGGGACATTTTATTTCGCATATAATTGCTTATATAAAAGTTGCGAAATAAAATTGTTACCGTGATTCAGAAAGTGGTACAGCGCCATCTAAGTAGTTGTAGCGCCGACAACTGTATTCGTAACGTATTTTCGTTTTATCGAATTTTAAATCAAAGCGATTCTAAGGAGGTTTCGCTTCAAAAATGGTTCTGAAACTACATATTATTTAGTATAATAATTTACTTATGTGTTTCATACATTAAACTCGACTAGAAAAGGCACGAAACACACTATATTATATTTATTCATAGACTAATAATACCTAAATAAAAATACAACGAGCGTTTAGCTTGTAACGTGTAACTTTCATCTGGATTTTTCTTGCAACTATGTATAAATATATTTACTACGTCGCTCGTAAAATCTCCACTATAATCATAGTATAACTAACGTGACCATACGTCCCCTGTTATATTGGACAATCCCGCTTTCAGCGTGGGTTTTTTTTTCACTCGTATAGATATAACACGCATTATTTATCAATCAAATCAGCAACGTTTATACTTAAAAAGAAAGTATTTATATTTTGGTACATATTTATTACTTTGCCGCCAAATCCATGTTATCCTGCTTCAATTTTAGATAACTTTGACGTCATTAAGGAGGTACACTAACTTCTTTTAAATGCTATTTATTCCGTTGCCTTCTGCAAGAAGCAGTTATTGCAATTCGGTCGAAGTGTGTGGTTGCCGGATCGTATAATATAAGAGGCGACTATCTTAGTCCTCGCGAGTAGCAACTGGGATCGACTTCAGATAGAAACCTTGTTCTTTATAAAGTTGTTTACAGATGTGTATGGGCGGCAGTTACCACTTACCATCTGCATGCTTTTGCTACTTCAATCTGATAAAATAAAAATTAAAAAAAAATATGATAGTGAAGTAGCTTAAATTTAGACATCCCACCCTGAGGGTTCTGGCTTCAAATCGCAGACCTCATTTATAATTTACGATTCGTTCCCCACCGGGTCATAAATTACAAAGTCCATCCGTCCCACTGTAAAATTTCGATAATTGGAGGAAACGGCCCCTCACATCACCTCCAAAAGAGAATCCTCTACATCGCAATACTACTGATGAAAATGATGATAACTGCAAAACTAGCAATAAATTGTCTACAATATCCAGCAAGCGTCTCTCATTGCCAACAAGAATGGTCACAGGCACCTCATCTAACGTCGCGAATGTGTGCGTCTAACGGCGCGCGGCTGTGCGCGTGCGCTTACATAACGCGGCGAGAGTGCATTCACTCTGTAAAGAGAAATGCATCGCTGCACCTCGTGATATAATGCGGATTAAGACCGATATTAGCGAGATCGGGCTTGACGTGATGAGAAATACGATGGCTCCAATAATTATGGTTATCGATATTTTCCAAAACCCACAAACGCTGGTTTTGGGTTTTGGAAATATCGACGCAGGAAAGCAATAACTTTACCTTTTTCAGATGAAAATGACGTGATCGTTTTCTTTGTCTATGTATAGGTATGTCCATATTGATAACGTAAACAAAACAATTAAATATAGAAAAGACACTAAATAATAAATAATTTTTAACGGTCTATATATGTTTACAATCAATTACACTACAGCAGGAAATATTATAAATAGCAATAATATCTATAAAAAAAACGTGAGATAATATATTTATATATTTTTTGTTCTACATTTTACTTTCCAAGATATACGAAAATATATTCGACGATATTTATAAGTAACTATTTTAATTTAAGATTTATTTATTACTAAACATTAAATATGCCTTCTCTCAAACCGAACACAAGCTAACCAACAATAAACTTGCAACAAAAATACCCACGAAACCAAACCAGTAACTTTCCACGCCACATTGTGCACGTACCTGATTTACAAACAAACTCTTTAATAATATTAGTATTAGTATAGATAAGTCGCATTGGGCCGCCAACATTTGCTATTCCTGAATTAAACAGCCTCCGCAAACATTGGCGCATCTTGCGAAATAAACTTACTACACATAAATTCTCCAAGCGTTGTGTAATGGAAATCTTGGCTTACATGAATGATGATCATGGTTCTCCAGTTTTCTTAAGTATAGGGTGGTCTTACTAACGAAAATACTTCAATTTATCAAGCTGTAGCTAACTTTGAATATATTTTTCTTTGTTTGAAAGACTTATGACGATGATGATGATGACCACAGAGTAAATATTACTCAATAACATATAGGTTAGCATTTCATTTGTCTTCATCTCATGTATCATGTGTTATATTTTATGGGGAATGTGCTCAGACGATTCTTCCGTTCCTTCGGAGATCCCGGAGTCCTCTTCGCAGCACCGGCCACCGGAGGGGTTTTAGTGGGTAAGAATCCCAGACATTACAAAACCCAGCGTCACTCCTACGGCGACGGGAATCTTTTAAAGATTTCACCCTCGAAACATAGACAAGGACGCATTGGATAGGAGAAAGCGTTGAACGAAAAACGACCAGATGATTCTGACGTCCTGATGATTTTATTTAAAATATTTTTACACATTCTGACGCACTCAAAATTTTGAGTTTTTTAATCTCTAGTTCCTTTATGAAATGGGAGTAATAATGTATATGAAGATATGATTAAATATGTTAAAACCCATTTTTATTTATATACATAGAGGTTTAATATTTATACGCTTCTATCCTAACCTCGAACATCTTATGTCCATGTGCATGATGCACGACGGAACTGTCGTTAATGATAACATTTATATGGTTTTCCACAAGAAAGCTCGCTAGTCCGCGGCTTTTCCTTGAAAGTTCAGGCTAACGCCCGCGTCACTCGTGAGCTGTTGCCATTATTTATGTTTATTTGCGATGAATTATCCGATCATGTCTTTATTACAATATTTTTAATGTTATAAGATGGTAGAATTCTTTAACGCAGACCAACAAGATCGTCATATCTGCTTTATAGCTGTAGTTCCTATGCTCTCAATAACAACAATGTTTTGTGATTGACTTCAGGTAGGATTTTGTCTTATAGAATAATCCTTCCAAAACGCCATGGCATTTGCCACTTTACGTCAAATTTGTTTTTTTCTTGGTTGCTGACCATGACATGACCCATGCATGACATAGAATACTATGCAAATGTATACTAATATTATAAAGCAGTAGAGTTTGTTAGGTTGAACGCGCTAATCTCAGGAACTACTGGTTCGAATTGAAAA